>VYZM01011071.1:151054-193296 GCA_013398915.1 Dromas ardeola | reverse complement strand
TCCTTCTCTTTCTCAGTCTCTTTCTTTCTCACTCTTTCTTTCTCTCTCACTTTCCTTTTCTCTCTCTTTTTTGCTCTCTCTCTCTTTCTTTCTCTCTTTCTTTCTCTTTTTCTCTCATTCTTCCTTTCTTTCCTTCCCTTCTTTCCTCCCCCCTTCTCTCGTTCTCTTTCTTTTTCTTTATTCAGTTGATTTGTGAAGTCCCTTAAAGAAGTCACAAAACTTTATAAGAATCCTTTATCATCTGTTTTCTTTTAAAGTATAGCAGACCATTGGAATTTTGGAGAAAAATAAATTATGTTTGGGACCATTTTTCCTCTAGAAAAACAATAATAAACAAGGCACTAAAAATGTTTTGCAGCAGCCACTGTCTGAAATGTATTGTAGCGAGGCATGATATGCTAAAATGCAACTTGATCAGATTTGATTTGGGGTGATGTCTTTCTTTAATCCACTGGAGAAGAGAACAAAGCTTAAATGATTTTATTTAATAACAAACAGACAGTAATATCAATAGTACTTCCCATTTAACTTATGGCAACCATTAATATGTGCTGCGCTCATACCCAAGAAAAAGAGGCATTTTCCCCATTTGGTTGGTTTCATCTTTTGAAGTATGTCTCCACCAAAAAGAAGATTTCAATTTCCTTCAGGGACCACAAAATACCCAGCTCTTTTCCCCTCCCTCACTGTGGTTAGAAGTTTATTTTTCAGTTGTGGTAAGTGCTTTGCACCATATTTATCTGCATGTTGTTTGTTTTAGGAGTAGAGCGCAGAACATACTATTTTCAACATAGTCTTCTACCAAGCAAAAGACTGTACAGAAATAGTTTAATGAAATTGTTATGGGTAACCATACTGGTTGAATCAGAAAGTCTGCGAGAGTCTCTAGACCATAGCTGAGGAGCTTCTTCTGCAAGAAATATGTGACTGAGACATGCACACAGGCCCAACCAGCAGTGGAGCTGGGTTGTCCTTGGTTTTGCACATAACCCCAGGCAAATCACTTCACTTTCCTGAAGCTTTGTCCACATAAGTGACATTTTCTATATAATTTCCGCTTTTGCTTCTTTCAGTTGCCTTACAGCTTGTTAGGACTGACACACGTACAGGGTTCTCGCGGTCTTTCATATTGTTGAAATGGCAAATTGATGTTGACAGCTGGTGAAAGCATAAAGTCTCATGGAAAGTAGGCAAGCGGTCCTAGAAGGGCTCTTAGTTTCCGTAATTTTTCTGTGTGATGATTCTACCACCAACAATTTCAGTAACTCCCATACATTTCTAAGCGATTTGCAGGTATGTAAACATGAATAGGATTTGGCCTTCTTTTGGAGGACACCAGAGACGTGGTGGTGGAAGTGATCACTGTGTAATGAGATGAAAAGGTTTGTCATCTTCTTTTCTTCTATTTATTCCGATGCAAAGAGAGAAAACAACAGTTAAACCAATATTAAAATGCTTGTTAAATACATTTGTATGTGTGTGAATGCGTGCACATGCACATTTTTCACATTACAAATTCGAAGTTGACTATATTTTTCTTCCGGAAGAATTATCTGCATGAATGGAGAACAAATATTGTAAAGTATCTCTAAGTAAAGTCTCAGCAGTCTGAGAAAGATGATTTTAATTTATTGTTTATTTATTTGTTACGAACATTTGTTTAGTGCAAATGCTCTATAAATGGTTGAACGGGATGATCTGGAAGATTTTATCTGAAAGTAGGAAAGAAACAGATGAAATTCTAATACTTCCAGGTGAAACTCATGAGGAAAAATGTGTGTGTTTCTTGTTTGCATGTAGAAAACATGTTTTGTTTGTTTCTTGATTTGTCAGGTTTGCTTTATATATTTTTGCTTTGAATGTGCTCCTTAAGATTCTGGCCGTTATTTTTTATGTGAACTACTGCAAATTTTGCAGCTCCGGTGATTCTGATCCCAGCTTCATTACAGTATCACTCCTCCATCTTCTGATACTATCATGTTGAAATCAGAAAAAAAATCAGTGTATCTCTGGCTTGTCACAGCATCCCTCTTCCACATCACTACTCTTTTTCTGAAGTGACTGTTAGAGATATTCCAAATGCATTTTTCTGAAAAAGCATTTTTTGTCTCTGTTTCCAGAAAGCCTGCCTGATCTTACTGTTGAAGTTATTTTTCATCCCTACCTTTTTGTCCTTGCTTAATTATTTTACCTGTGCAACAAACAGTGCAACAGATTCATTGCCTTCCTTAGTTGCCCATGTTTGTATCGACTTCATACAGAGCTGCATTAGGCAGCGTCACCAGCAGGTCGAGGGAGGTGATCCTTCATCTCTGCTTAGCATTGATGAGAGCACACCTGGAGTGCTGGGTCCAGTTCCAGGCTGCCCAGTACAAGAAAGACGCGGACGTGCTGGAACCAGTCCAGCAGAAGCCACCAAACTGGTTGTGGGCTGTAGCACAGGACTTCTGAGGAGGACCTGAGGGAGCTGCGCCAGTTCAGTGTTAAGAGGAGAAGGCTTGGTGAGATCCTTGGTGTGATGTTCAACATTTGGAATTGCCTTTTCACATAAAGAAATTATGCATTAAAAATGAACATAATTTCATAGTTAAAAGGAAAATAAGGCAGCTGATATGTCTCACCAGCCTGCAGAGGTTTCCAACAGCTGCAAGGAATATCACAGGAAACAAAGAATAACAAAAGAGAGGGTAAGACATGCAGTACAGAGGTATCTAAATCTTGGAAAAGTGTGATATTTGTTTCACCAATAAATGTAGCATACCATCATGAGAAAGTAATGTCAGAGAAAAAATTGGCCCACCATATTTTGAATGTCATTTATCTAAATCATGCCACATCTCTGAACTGAGATGGAAGCTAAGGATTTGAGTATGCAACACGTGCTCCCAGAAGTTAAAATAATATGGCTGAGACAACCCTCTCTATTACTTATTGTATAATAAATTGATACAACAAACTTTTAGAACTTTTGGAAAATTGCCTTTTCTACATCAGTTGGGTTTTGCGGGGGGCATAAACCAGTTAGAATTGATGACATTGAGGCAACATTGTTGTGTATATTGGGTAACATTTATGTGCAGTGTGATTTCATAGAATCATAGAATGGTTTAGGTCGGAAGGGACCTTAAAGATCATCTTGTTCCAACCCCCCTGCCATGGGCAGGGACACCTCCCACTAGACCAGGTTGCTCAAAGCCCCATCCAGCCTGGACTTCAACACTTCCAGGGATGGGGCATCCACAACTTCTCTGGGCAACCCGTTCCAGTGCCTCATCACCCTCACAGTAAAGAATTTCTTCCTAATATCTAATCTAAATCTCCCCTCTTGCAGTTTAAAACCGTTACCCCTCATCCTATCACTCCATGCCCTGATAAAGAGTCCCTCCCCATCTTTCCTGTAGGACCCCTTTAAGTACTGGAAGGCTGCTATAATGGGTTTCCATCAGAAGGTGAATTTGTCCCATTGAAAATGAGATCTGCCCATAGCTGGGAAAGCTTTGGCTTTCATTGGTTTTTGGCACATGGAACATTTTGGAAGAAAATATACTTTTTAATTAAATCGAAAAAGTGGATAGAGCCTGAACAGCAAATTAAATATATGAATGAAAATGGGTGGGAACTTAAATGGACATGAACTGACAGGGCTGCTTTATGACATTTTTCAAAAGTAATTTTTAATTAATCTACAATCCAGTTCTTTTGCCTGCATTGTTTTATTGGTGGTTTTGTTTTGTTTTGCTTTGTTTTGTTTTTGTTTGTTTGTTTGTTTGTTTTTTATGTACTTGCACATATATATTGGTACTTTGTATTAGCCTGCGAAGAATTTAAACAGATTTAAAACTGAAAGAATGGAATTTCAGCAGCTCTACTAACTCTAACAAAAGCCATATTCCACAAAGCACTTTCATCTAAATCCCTGTTTAAGCAGCATTGAGAAGTACTAAGGGTTACAACACATGACTGAAGTAATGATGAAATTAACACTTTTTTTTTTTTTTGTAATTAAGAACGAATCAAATCAAACAGCCTTCACTACCTTTGTAAAACCATTTCTCAGGACAATTCCCACTGATATCACTGAAAGCCTTGACTGAGTGTAAACTGAATTAGTATTAAGAAATACCTACAGTTAAGCCAGAATTTTTTTACTAAAAGCTTAGAACATATTCTGGTTTAGGGCCATTTCCAAGTTTTTAAAAGCTGCATTTAAAATACAGATATTTTTAATACCTAGTTTTATGTCAGAGGGAGTTTAGGAAATAGTCATGCTAAACTGCGACACATCATCATTAATGCTAAAACTGAACCCCTTTTTTTCTTTCACTTTGGTTCATGTGAACTTGTACTTCTGCACCTTTTAGGCATCATATTCAAACAAATTCACTGTCAACATGAAGCTTAACTGAACCATACAGAACAGCGAATCTTGCACGATTCCACTTTACTGAGTTTTTCCCCCAGCTTTTCCCGCTGCTGAGCCCAGGGTACTCATCAGTGCACAGCAGTTGTGTTGCAGAGCTCACCTCAGGTGTGGGCTGATTTCCAAGAGACTACTCAGGCTCTGGTGCGTGGTTCATGTGGGAGGGTTGGCAGGAGCCCTGCACTTCCCTTTGGGAGCGTTGGGTGGGCGGAGGTAGCAGAGCCACTGCTGACATGCCCTGAAATGAGTCTTTGTCCCCCAGGGCAGTAGGATCTACAGAGAGCAGCTGCCGACGCCAGGCATGACGAAGCTGTCCTGTGCTGTGCTGTAACACTGCATAAAATGGCAACTTGGTTTTCAAATAGTACAGACTGGGGGTTTAATCTACGTTTTATTTACGCAAAAAAACCCAACCAGTTACAAGACCAGCTGGGACAGCAGCTTTGCTGCTCAGGAAAATGGTCCATGACTACCAGCAGGGAACCCGTCAGCGACTACCCACTCCGCATTTAGCAAAGATGCTGAATAATGCTAAGTACTGTGGATGTTGACAGGTAATGAAAGCAAGGGGTCTACAGCCCAGCTAACGCAAAGAGACCTGCAGCTTTAGCTGAAAATGCCTGCAAGCAGGAAGAGCTTCAACAGCAATGATGAGGATATTTTTGTGGTCAGCTATTTGTGCAGCATAGTGGTTATTGTGCATACGTATGAAATGTGTACAGTCATCTATGTAGCTAATTAGCAAATGCATGGTCCTATAATTTAGAAGTATTTTGTTTATACAGAGAGACCGGCTAGTGACTTCTGGATCCTAGCTGCAGGGTGCTATACCCATTGCTTGATGTTTGGCCAGTATTCTGCTGCCTGTCGCACTGCCTGAATGGAGGAAACTTGAGTAATGAGTCTGATATCGAGTCAAATTTGTAGCAAGGGGGGGGGTCTCATGACTCCAGTTAATGGGAGTGGTAGCCCTGAGAGAAAAAGTCATTTCCATCTCCTAGGAATCCTAACTCCATGCCAATGCCTGCTCTGCAAGACCAGCATTGTCTCAAGCACTGATTCTAATCAGAGACCAACGCAGAGTCTCCCTTGTTCATGCCCAGCTCCATTTATCCAGCAGCATTATTGAAAGAACTAACAGTGCCAATAGCATGTGCTGTTAGCATGAAGTCTTTGCCTACACAAAGGCATGTGTAGGGTGTACTTTGGGACAGATCTTTTGCCTAAAGGATCCCAGACCTCTCTTGCGGACAACTAGTGCCTCCTACCATGACAATAACAGTCTCTAATTGTCAGTCACAGCTACTTAGCTCTTTCTGATCTTTGTTCTTTGCTGCAGGACTCACCCTGCAATAAGAAGACAGGATGCCATGTGCTTCCCAACAGCACTGGGAAAAATTTAAATGGAGACCTCTGATCTAGTAGCGTGTATTATTGTTATGAGTTTCAATACTCTTCCTACTACTTCTCAGACTTAATGGTCCTGGGACAAACTTTTCCTTAGACCTTTTCAGCAACTTTGCAAGCAGAAAATTTGCTGAAGTCAATAGAAAGTATTCCAGGGTGAAGCCTGCTGAGGATATGGGGACCTTCTTCTCACCTGACTGGGCCGAAGCAGCTATTAAGCAGCACTAGGAAAGAGTTAGAAGATTCATGTGATGGTGCGATTGCCCTGTAAGATTACTTGTCATTTCCGCTTCTGGAGAGCCAGAGTAAATGTGATGTCAAGAGGGCAGTATTCCACAACCCTGGAATATACAATTCCACTTTGTATAATGAGAACAACTACCTAAAAGATAAAGAAGCAGCATCACGCTCAGTATCTCCTGCAGAAACTGAGAGAAAATTAGGTTGTCCAACTTCAGTTACTTATTCTGGAATTTGGCCAAGATAACAAGGCTAATCTCATTCTTGCCAAATCTATGTCACAGGGTATTCATGTGGTCAGCACCTTGGCAGCTACATTGTGCACAGCCCCTGTTTAGATAACTCTTTTCATACAGATACTGTAGAAGGACCTGGCTTTTACATACAAAGTAATTGTGAACCGGAATGTTCTTATTGCATGAGTGCAGCAAAATATTTCTGGAAAATTGTTTTCCTCCTCCCCGTTAATCAGTTACAATCGCATGGGGTAGCCAGGGTGTAATGCAGATGGAAACAATCAGGGATCAGGAAAATATTCAGTTTCCATTAGGAGACTTATTTTTTTCTCCCCCAAAGCTTATAGTTTGATTACTCTTATTTTGATGTTCTCCAGTCTCTTGCAGCACAAGATTATCCTCTTCTCCTAAGAACATGTTGATTACAAGTTTGAGAGTACAGGTTTAAATTCAATAGAACCGTTGGAAACCCATGTCTTGCACAAGGTGACTCTTCTTAGACTCCCACTATAATCAGCAGAATGACAGATGCTCCTCCAACCAATGATTCACAGCTCCCACTTTAGGCTCTTGTTCTGAATCCGGCAATGACACCAAAATTAGATGCATAAGGTGAGGCCAAGTGAATCCTTTCCTTTGGTTCTTTATGATGATGAGTGGGTCAACTTGCATGACATTCACTAGGCTATCTGTTTATTTTCAGGGAAAACAAATAATATCCTGAGAAATGGTTCAGATGTGTATAAAGAAAGCAGGAAAGAAATGTTCCTAGCTGCCACTTTATGCAGGACTGACCCTTGCCTTGTGGCAAGAAGAAATAACAAGGAGTCACCACAAATCTCCCTGACTCTTCCAAGTACCAAAAGGTTGTCCTCATCCTAACCCCCACGCAGAGTTCCAGCAGGAGGCATTTTGGGGGCAAGCTGAGGAAGTAAGACAAAATGCCCAAAGGAATTTCATACACCAGTGATTTTGTAGACGGTCATTTCAAAAGGGATGCATGTTGGGGTTACTGGTACTCTACCAAGTTGGTGCATATCAGGCCTCAAAAAATTCCACGTCATTAGCATTGGCACAAGGATATATTTCCCCGTTATCCTTAACATAAGCCAGTATAGAGGGAAAAGTACCGAAGGGAAGGCATGACAGATGTGAGTCACCTCTATTAACTTGCAAAAGTCATGTACATGTGTCAAAACAGCATATTAAAATGGATTAGCCATTCATACAAATAAGAACAGCATGTGCATTTGTTTCAGCTAGGATAAAAATCACAAAGGCAATCAATTTTCATACAGCATATGTGAAAGAAAACTTGGCACAAAGGACAGCTTACCCCAAGTGTTCAGATACACGTTTCAAGTACGCATATTATTTTTTTTCAGCTTTCAGGTTACTAGTCTGCTCCAGCAAGCCATGAGAAACCACAACTTGAAGGGAGAAATAACGACTTTACACTCCCAGTTTATTCTCAAAAGTCACTACTTTTTGTCTTATTTGAACATTTTTTCCATGTGGCTTTAAATCTTATTCACATAGCCATGCTAAAACAACATTAAACTGCACAGCAAATACATTGTAATAAATATAGTTTTATGGATAGTAAGTATGTATTTGGGCATTTTTTACATTACTCTTTTTAATGATAATTTTACCATATACAGAGCTGCCACTTAGCATGCATACAGCACATTTTCCAGCAGTTGGACTCCCACTGTCAACCATGCATGACAACCATGTCAATGGGTGGACTATATTTACTCAAAAGGTTTTGGACCAAAGAAGGAGGTTACAGCTTAGACAAGCAGAAGTATTTTGGTATTACCCCATAATATTCCCAATAACTTACTCCTTTCATTGTGATTTTGTAAACAGCTACCAGTCATGCTTCAGAGATGATAGGAAGTGTCACTTTGCTTATTGATTCTCACATGCAGCAGAAATTTGTTGTTGTCTAAGAGCACGGAGCCATGTCACATACCAAAAAAAAACAGAGTAGAGAAGCAGAATATCCCTTGCTAGAGATGTAATTCCTTAGCTCCAAAATCACTTCCATGAGCTCTCTCAGAGAGCGGGGCATCAGAGTAACAGCTCGACAGACACTCAGCCTCGCTACCTTACAGGTATGCTTTCTGAAAAGTAGTCAGATAAAAACATTTGGGGTAGATAAAATCATAGTAGTTGATTCTCCTTCATTTCCTCTGACAGCTCAGCATATCCATATATTGCCCACTCTTAAATTAGACCCCAGCATTCTGTTTATTTCAATGGCAACAACAAACTCACAGGACTACAGTATTGCTTTGGAAAACAATTAAAAAGCCTGAGATATTCTTTTGATCACACTTTGGGTAAGCGCCCTTGCAATTGCAAAGACACCGTCACAGTCACCCTGTGTTTTCAAGCACAAAAGTGTAACAGTTCCTCTTCTGAAGCAGAAGCACTTATGCCTTGTGCAAAATGCAGCAATTGCATCAACACCCAGCCCTGGGAGCACAAGCTTACTGCTAGCGGAGACAGGTTGCGTGGCAACGCAAGGTGGGAGCCCCCGGGTTCACTGGTGGATTTTGTTATGTGTTGGCTCTATTCAGTGCTGGGTAAATTGGGGAAATGTGATATAATCACAGCACCAGGTATCAGGTTGTGGCCATACATAGAGATTGCTGCCTGCTGCTGTTGAGCCAAATTAGCTTTGCTGCTGGTGTCAATAGCAAAGGATTTGATCCTCAGGCACCTGGCTCATAGTCCACTTAAAATCTTTTAATTGTTTTCAAATAATGTCTCTTCTCAAATATACTTAAGTTGGTCACTTCTATGTTTCCCCTTAAATGCCGTGCATTAAAAACAACCTCAGCCATCCCTGAGGATTTTTGCATTCCCATCATTCAACGGTGGAAAGGGTTTTCTGTTTTAATTAATTGGAGAATAAAAATCAGTATCCAGCTGCGATGTAAGGTGTTGTTTTTTTTCCCGTGGAATCAACTCCCCCACAGAAAATAGACATTTGTGCTGGAAATGCCAACTCAGATGAAATCAGACGACTGTGATCGGGGATGTCAAGAGCACCAGAGATTAACGTTGCATTAAATGCTTGCGGTTGAAAAGAAGCCACAACAGTCAAGACCCTTCTCCCTTGGACACCCGCTATGCTTCATTGCCTTCCAGTTTCTCCCTTCTTTCTCACATTTCACGACATGAGTGTGTAAGAGTGTGTGCATACACATATGTGGGAGGGTGCTAAGCTCTGCTCTCATCATGCTCCGTTTCCTCTGGTAGTGCCTGCTTCCCTCCCTGCTGCTTGCGCTGCCGTGCGTGCCAGCAGCATCTATGCACACTCAGTGAATTATGCCGAGTCGCCTCAGAAGCCAAAAGAGGAGGTGACAACTGGTGGACATCTTTCTCTGCCTGACAGGATATGTAGAAACAGTCCAGCTGGACAGACTTCTTTCTGTGCAGAGGGGACCAGCAGATTATTTTTGCAATTTATTGGCTTGAAAGCTCAGCATTTTAATGCCTCACTGACTAGAAAGCTATTGGGCACGAAATCCTGAGAACATGAGAACCGGCCTTGGAAAATGATGCTTGTTCCTCCCCCCATTTTTCTGTCTTCATTTCAGCAGGCAAAGAGTATAGTCAATGTTGAAAGGAGAGGTATAATAATACTGGTAATTTATAAGCTGACAGTGGGATGGAGTTTATAAAGTAAAGCAACAGCCATTCAAGTTTCTGAAAATCCCTGTAACGAGTACAATTGTAGCTGAAGTTGTTTTGCCTTTCTCCTGTCTCTTCAGAGAAAGCTCAGCTGGTAATAAACAGCGATAGAAACAGAAGTGGGCTTTCATTCACAGAGATGGTCCCTTCAGCTCAGGTGGAGGCACAAGGGCAAGGAAGGGTAAAAAGCAAATACTGCTGCTGCGTCTGCCAATAGTTACAAGTGTGTGCTCTCTCAGCATCAGGTAATGCTGCATCTTTTGAGATCTGGAAATTATTTTAACTCTTAAAAGAGTTTAAAGGTTACTGTTATTCCAATGAAACCTAAAGCAGGACGCGCAGGGGGCAGGAGGAAGGGATGACGGCCCCATTGCCAGTGCCATGCACTTGCCAGCAAGTTTCCTGCCAAAGGCACTTGTCTTGCTGAAAAGGCCATTTAGTTCTCAGGGGAATGATCTTCTTGGGCTGGATCCTCCTGGGTGATGCTCTGTACCGTGCCTCTGAGGCCTTGTCTTGTCCAGGAAAAAAAAAAGGCTGGTCCTCTGGGCATGTTTGCTCAGGGCTCCCAGCCTCAGCTGGAGCATCCCTAGGGAACTGACCTCCACAGTAGCCATGGGGTCTCCACAGTCCCACAGCTGGTCCTTATGCTGCGCATTGCCAAAATGTCCTCAGCACCAGCCCCGATGCTGTCCCCCAAAGTGGCAGAGATGCTGCAAACCCTCTTATGGGCTGCTGCGAGGTACCTGAGCTGCACTCACAGACTTCTGAGCACCCCTCCTCGGTTTAAAAAGACCAGCAGAGAGATTCTGCACTACAATTGCCCTTGCAGGGAAATTGTCTCAGAAAGCAATTGTTCTCCCCAAACCTTGGGGAACAGTCTTTTTCCATTGCAATTACTATAAAGGCAGTGACCTAAATGCAATGGTGCTTGCACAGTGGATGCATAAGCAGCCCTCCTGTATCATCTTGTTTGTGAAAAATAAGCCACATTTTGAATCAGCATGTCTCAGTACAGGCTTTTTGGGCAATCAAAGGATATGTGATGTACAAATTATATTTCCTTTGTCCTGGTGCCCCTAGGAGAGCCAGGAGAAGTTATTTTTAATTTATGCATTTGGCCAAGCACCAAATATTATGAGCCAGGCAGTGTAAAGGAGTTCTGTGTGAACATTTGACTTGTAATGTGATTATTCACATGCTCAAGCTGGGACATACTTCAACATTTTCCTGAGTTTGGCGTCGTACAGTCAGTTACTGCCTCCCACCACGGAAAACATAAGCTCTGTGTTGCTCAGATGATGACGAAGTCTCTGAAGAATGGGATGGCGTAGATCTGGGTTCCTCTTTGCCTGATCTGTGAGTGAGCTGTAAGCACAGGGGCTTTCCACCTATCTTTGGTGAGTATTGTTTAGGGCAAAGAGCATATTTCAGTTTATCTCTTATGAGGTAAAACATCACATTTCCCCAATTCTATGATGCTATAACTGCTCATCATGCTTGTCCCAGAATTACTTATATCTATCTTATAAATGAAAAACATCATCTTGAGTTTGAGGGGGTTTTCTTGTGTAGGCAGGGTTTCATGTCTGCAATATGCAGATTTGTTAGAAAATGGGAAATCCTAAAACAATCCCATGACAGAAAGTGAAAAACAGAGAGACAAAGACATCTTGAATATAAGAAAGCTCGGTGCTGGAAAATAAACTGAGTTTTGAGGTAATCATGCTCCATATAGTAAAATAAAAGCTACGGTTCTTTACCTCTATCAAGCTGAAGGACTTGTTTTTGTATGAAAGATTCAATTTTCTCTTTTATCATGTTTCTTTCAAAAGGAGCCGCACTACAAAATAAAAGATCCACAGAAACAAAAGGCTTGGATATAAATAAAGATGAGGTACAACAGATCTGGGACACATTATCTTCCAAATCTACAAAAAGACACAACCACAAAAAACCCAACTCATAACATTTTACGTTATCGTACCAGTGAGTGGAAGCTCTAGATCTCAGTATGCAACAGACTGTTCCTACGAGTCTACGATCTTTTTCAAGACACCTTCTAAACCCTGTTTCGAGCTTGAATGAAGTCATGTTGTGTACTTGCCTCTAATTTGTAAATCTAAGTTACTTGCCTTAAAAGCATTTCAAAATGCACTTTAAAATATGTCTTTATAGTGTTAAATTAGAAACAGAAGGCATTACTCTTCTAAGATAAGTAAACTTCCTAAAACAAGCAAAGTATTATTGCACCAAGAATCACTTATATAACATCCTACATCTATAACTAATGGTAAAAAAATGTAATAAGAATTCCGGGTGGTTTTGTCTGTTCATATAAGTCTATTTGGCTATATAGATATAAACCAATCTGTTTAATCCAGCCTGGGTAAAATGTGCATGACAGGCAATTCTTAAAACATCAGGTATGTGCAGCTGTGCTGGTGGATCTCTGCAACCATCACATAGAGGGTATTTCTGTTTCTTGCTGTTATTGCCACTGCTTTTATTAAATGGCCCCCAATGCAAGCACATATTCACACACACGCTTCACACCTTCCAGACACATAGCCATAACCACATATGCAATCTCAGAGGGCTGACAGCCTGCTATTCATTACCAATACCTAACCCGCTCTGCCTGCAAAAGTCATTATTACACATGGAAGACTCAGCTAGACTGAGAAAGAGGTGATTTATTGGCCTCATGTTTAAATTTAATCATCATAATCTAGGAAAGAAATATTGCCATTCTTTGCAAGGGAGTTCCACTGGATTTCCCTGACAATAATTCTAGATTTGCAACTCACCTGCCTGCAGAAAAAGTCCTACTGTAGCTTCTGAAAGCAGAAAGACTGACACTTTGAACTCCGGCATCATTTCTGGTGTCCCAGATTACTCAGCAATTGCAATTACTTATTGCTGGGCATAGCATTCCTGCACCCTCTAGGATCCTGCAAACAACTTAGCTTTCTTTCAGGCACCGGTGGTTCTGCTGACACTAACTGAAGTCAGATGAAGTTAAATTTATTGTTAAAAAGTATTTAGGGTACTGATTGGGCTTTTTCTGAAATTTAGTGCAACAGCTATGAAGACAGGTCAGATGCTTAGTAGGTCAGAAAAACCTCCGAAATAAATTCTGCAGAGCTTTCTGCAAGTCTTGTTAGTTTTGAAGACAATGGGAACTTGGATGCTTAGTACTGAGCAAACAGACACAGGTCTGTTCAATGAAACCTCTCCAAGTAATTGCAGCCTTCAAAATCATGCAGGCAAAGCCAGGGTTGGAGCACCAAGGTCATAATCAGTGAGACAGACCACGATGTCATCCTCAGTCTATAGGGTTGGGGTTGGTTTCATAGCCCACATCACATGGTTCAGGAGCAGGTTTCCCCACCAGTAAAAGAAGGAAAGGCAGGGAAGGGGACAAGCCCACCTAGTCTGCCTCTAATAAATCTCCTCTTGTCTCAGACGTCTCTGTCCCATTTTAATCACGACTTCCATCTTCCTCTGCCCTGCTCCTGTATGTGCCAGCAGCCTAGCTCAAAGAGACCTGTCTGCATGAAAATATTTCCCAGCCCTAACCTGGTAGCAAGGCTGGAAAAGCGTTACTGGCCAGCCACTCTGACAGTGATTTTATGTCCAGGTTGCTCTCCTGCTGAGGCAGGGGCAGGACCCAGCCTGCAGGCTGCTGTCATCCAGCCTCTCCACAAACCTCTTCCTGCTTTAGCCCAAGCCCCTAACTGCACACACAAGGCTCTGGAGGGTCCCCAGGATGGCTTTCAGCAGTGCCTACACAGCTCAGCTGGGTTCAGCATTGCCCATCTCCAACTCACTTCGATCTGAGTGTCCTCCTGCGCCCGTTACTGGACCGTGACCCCAGCCTCAGGGGTCCTCCCATGACAATTGCTTACAACAGATGGAGGCAGGTGGAGGAAGTTCAGAGACCGAAGGAAAAAACAGAAGGAAAAGCCTTCTCTTTTATCTATTTCAGTAAAATTTGTAGTTGCCAAATGCATCTTCTCTTTCCTGAAGTGATAATCCTGTCCCTCTTCCTGCATGACCCGGCTGTAGCCCTGGGAGGAGGAAGTCATTTATTTCAAGCCCTGTTGTTTTAAACGTATCTCAGCCTTTAGCTTGGCATCTGAGACTGCCCGAGACCTGTTTTTCACCTGCCTGCCTGCTCGCCTGCCTCCAGTCGCCTGGCAAGCGGAGCCAGGGACTGGGCAGTCGCAGCGGGAACCCCTCACAAAAGGCTGACATGGGAGCACAAGCAAGGCTTATTTGTTTCACACCATTCCCCCAGCGCCCGTGCTGACAGACAGACAGCCTCCCACCAGTCCCTGTGGGGCACCGAGCAGCCCCGACACCGCGGGCGTGCAGCTGGGAGGATGCCAGCGCTCTGCATCTCCTACCTGTTGCCTTAGAAACAAACAAAGGGACATAGTCTTTTTTTGTTTCCTCTTTTCTTTTTCTTTTTCCTTTTTTTTTTTTTTCTTCTTTTTGCTCCTCGGGTAATGCACTGCGTGCCAAGTCTCAAGGTGGGAGGGAAGAGAGAGGAAGAAAAATTAAAGTAGAGAGAGAGAGAAAAGTGAGAATATCAAAGACCAGGAAACATATTTTGAGTCTAAATATGAAAGTAAGAGGCACTGAGACAGCTACTGGGCTCATCCCTGACTGCTGCCCTTCTGCAGCGGGTGGCGGGAGGTCACGGCTGCCACACCGAGAGTAGTTGCATGAAATAGCTGTGACATCTGGCTTACATTGAGGGATCTGAACGCTGGAACTGGACAATGTTTGTTTTCTTTTGCTTGAGTCCGAATCAAAGTTTTAATTAAAGAAAGCTCAGAGATGTTTTCAGCGAGACTGCCCAGGGTGAGCGTGCAGAGGATGCTTTTTCAGGGATATGAGCTGGTCATGGTCCGACCTGCTCCCTGAGGCAACGGGTGTGTTTTGGGGCAAGGGAAGAGTTGCAGAGTCTAAAGCAACAGAGATGGATTACACTCAGAAGGACCCTAGAGCTGTGTTTGCGTACATGGAGACCCAGACCCCAAGGAATAACCACTGTCCCCAAGGATCCCATTGCCTCCCATGTGACTCCTCTTTTTGCCCGCAGCTATTCCCACGGCAGATCAGCCTCACTGTTTTTATCCTTGCAAAATTACCTGATTCTTCCCGTGGTTCCTCTTTCATTTAACTAGCTAGAGTCCTGGGGGTCTCCTCTCACCGTTCCCAATGAGGAGCGCTGCAGCGATGCCCTCTGCCACCGCTGGCTGCAGCTCTGTTGCTGCTCAGCTACTACTGTAAACTGTTAGTTCTCAAGCTTTCTTATTACGCAATATTTTTTTTCAGATAATTTTTTTTCAGACTGTTAGTAGCTCTTCAGGATAATTTCTGAAATAGAACAGCCCTATCCCAACTTCTGGGCAGCCAGTACCACCATAATAAAATATTTCAAGCACATCAGATCTCTAGAAACCCCTTGAGTCGGCTCCCAATCCCCGTTAAAATTGCAGCAGCAGTTCATCTCTCCAGGGCTAGGCTTGTTTGGAAAAACACCCGGCGCACATCCTATGCCTCCAATGCAAAGCACGACCCGTACAGCTGCGGCTTAGGCAACTCAGCCCAGAGTCAATATGTCACAGTCAATCTGTAGCAACAACTGAAAAACAGAAACCCAAAAGCAGAGAGGTACGTTTGTGGGATCCCCTTCTACAAAGAATGGTATTAAAAAGCATTAGTCTGTTGGATATAGCTGAGACTTCCAGATTGGCTGCTGGTGACGTCACAGCCACCCGTGTGCCCTATAAATCTATTTTTTGTTTTTATGTGCAAGTGATGTAATGCCCGCAAGCTTCCTCAGTCAGGGTTCATTATTTAATTTCTCAGGTGGCTGAAGTTGTAGGCTTTGTGGCGTCTACGACCACCCACGATGTGCTCTCTCTGCCCAGAAATGAACTTCCTCTTAGGTCTTGTTTTCTAATTGGCATCTGCAGAATTAGAAGTCCACTGACCACTGCATGTCATGGGAACACTTGGGAAAGTATCTCTGGAATGATAAAACCATTTTGATCCCAAAATAATGTGTGTGCTTAAACTAAGGCCTTCTCTGATAGAAAGAAGACAATTAGGGCCAAGTTTTGATATGGTGCCACGTTAAGAAAAAACCTCAGTTTTCATGAGCAAACATCTACTTGGAAAATAACATTCGCCAAGCAAGATAAAATCCTTGCTTTATCTATCTAATATTCCACCTTTGACAGAATTTTATCCTGAATTTTCTTTACTAAATGGGAGTGCATCTGTACTAACATCACCGAGCTTTTAAGTCATTCCTGGGGGTGGTTCTCACCAGTGGAGTCATGAGGGTTTTATCTGTCTCCTTGGTCTTACCTATTGGTGATAAACACACCTCATGCTTTCTTTTAAGCCTGCTAAACTCGAAGCCTCAGTGTTGTTTGTTTTGCCTAGATGTTTATAAATCCAAGGACTTAATCATCCATGAAAAACAGTTTCCTGAACACAGAGGCTTTCCTACACTGGTCCAACTGGCCCTGAGAAATTAGCCTCCTCTGTAATTCTGCCTAGTGTCACGGTACCAAGCCCGGTGATTTTCTGATAATATCTGTGATCCTTCACTTTTTGGCAGACTGAAATATTGTGCCTTATTAGCAATTAAAATAAATTTAATAAATTTAATGGAGCAGTGCAAAGGTCAAATTATTACCGTATAAACACTGATGAACATTCCTAAAACTGTGTAAATCCTTAAAGCCTGAAAGGATAATCTTCACAAATTACAGTTACTTTCATGAACCTGGAATCAAACACCTCAAATAAAACTAGCTATTAGAAGGGCCTGGTCCAAAGCCCAGTGAAATCTGCATCCCAAAGATTTAGAGTAAACTTCCTCACTGCCAGAGTCAGGATTCTTACTGAGGAAAGACAATACAAAATACAGTAGTAGATAAAAGCACATATTTATATAGGAACATAAATATATTTGTAAATATATTATATGCTTGCAGGCAAGTCCTTTCTTCTACAGTTGGAAAGTCATATACAAGAAACTTCAGATAGTGATTATTTAATTTGAGTCTACATGCATCACAAATACTGAAAGAACCAGGGAAAGACACCATATTCTCACAGAAGAAAATCTGATGAAGATAATTTTTAATCTACAAGGTTGTGAATGACTAAACCATATTATTTATCTTCTGAAAGAACTTCAACAAAAATATAGCACCATTAGAAAAATGGATGTTCATGCTGTAAACAATACTAATAGCTCCTGCCCTTTCTCACAATGAAAATGCTCAAAGAATGTTTTTGGACAGGATGTTTCCAGAAAAGAGTCTCAAAACAGCATTTTACTTTCTGTCAATTGACTATAAATCAGAAATTAAATGGTGGCAACAAGAAAAAAAATTCATAAGGAAACTTTTCGTCCTCAGGAGCACCATTTTACTCAGGGACAATTTCTGCAGTGGAAGACAAGGCAAGGACAAAGGTCTGTTTGGCAAGTGGAGCTAGTTAAAGGATTTAGGCCCAAATATTTCTTCCTGTATTTTCATTACGTCTTTTCTACACCAGATGTGTATTGAACATTGTATAAAGCTGTTCCCCCTCACCTTCCATCCGATTTTGATGTCCTCAGCTTATTTTAGGACTTCCAGTCCCCCTGGTCTCCCCTGTCCGTCTGTCCATCTCCCTTTTTATTTTTTTAATCAGCCTTATTTCTGGAGGGGCAATGTGTGAGTAGCATGGTGCAGGACTCAGCAAGATCACCTTTTACTCCCAGCCTTCCCAGTGGCCTGGACATTACCCAGTTAACAAGTGACAGGACAAGAGGAAATGGCCTCAAGTTGTGCCAGGGGAGGTTTAGGATGGATATTAGGAAAAATTTCTTCAGTGAAAGGGTTGTCAAGCATTGGAACAGGCTGCCCAGTGCAGTGCTTGAGGCACCATCCCTGGAGGTATTTAAAAGATGGGTAGACATGGTGCTTAGGGACATGGTTTAGTGGTGGTTTTGGCAGCGTTAGGTCGATGGTTGGACTTGATGATCTTAAAGGTCCCTTCCAACCTAGAAAATTCTATGACTCTACGATTCTGTGATTCTGATTTGCTTGTTTTCCCCCACCCGCCCAGTGCTTGTGCCTCGCTAGAGCACTGCTCCAGGCACTGAGCGTCTATCACCGGGCACAAGCTTCATGAACACGACCCCCGGGACCCAGCCGGATGCTCAGCCTTGGCGAGCGCCGCCTGCCAGGGGCACCACACCACCCTCACTGCGCTGGGAGAGGGGGCACGCGGGCTACAGGGCAGGTCCCAGGGCACTCGGCGATGTACCAAACAAATTTGGCGCTGCTGACTATTATGAAGATTTCCACAGAGGGTACCAACAGGGACTTGGAACATGCTTTTCAGGAGGGCCCGGTCCAGCATGCCAGGTTCAATGGCAACGCTTGGCTGGCCGCAAAAGACACCTCACGTCGCAGACCCTCAGCTGACAGCCGGAAAGCCGCACTGTGAGGACAGCCGAGCTTAAACCCTCCCCTGCGCGCACACACACAAGGCCTGCTGCTCCCCAAGTCTCGAGATGTCCGCCCGGGGCCCTGAGGGCTGCGGCGTGGAGGGCAAAAAATAAACAGCCGAGCACCGCAGGCTGCCGCCGGCCACCCTGCCGTTCCCATGAGAAACTCGCACGGTCGGGTAAATGCGTCACAGCGGCCTGCAAACCGGTGGGCCTGGAGGGTTTAAAAATACCGCCTAGCCGCAGATTTCCCAGGCCATATATAGTTCACACATCTCACGGTAGCAGGAAGGAGCTGCAAAGACAGGCAGGGACACAGAGAAGGAAGAAAAGAACGGGGGACGTGGCTGCCAGCGGGCAATAAAAACAGGTTAAAAATAGCCTGGGCCGCAACAGCTCCCTCCCAGCAGGGGGGTGCGGGGGCCGCTGGTACTCCCTGCCCTCGCCGGGCCCTCTCTCCGCCGCCTGTTTTCTGCCAGGAGGAAAGGGCAGGAAGGAAGCTTTCGGTTCCCGTGCGGGCTCACCGAGGCTTGCAGAGACACCTGGCCGGCGCTGTGGGACCCCCTCCCCGAGGGGTGGGCTGGGGGCCCAGGGGGAGGCCACGGCCTGGGACGGCCTCGCTTACAACCCCCAGCAGCGGCAGGTGTAACCCCGAGGGATGCGATGCCACGCTGCCCGGAGATGTGATGCCACCCTACCCAGAGATGATGTGATGCCATGCTGCCCAAAGGGGAACGCAGCCTGCGCTTCAATAAGGGCTTTAAAACAAGTCTCATCTTCCTCCCACCACGCTGTGTGTGTTGAGTCCTGACCTGGAGGCGAAGCCGAGCTGTCCAACCCTACTCTGGTAAAATAAAGAAAAAGCAAAAACCGCTTGTTCTGCCCATAGCCTCTTGCCTCCCACAGCCCAGCCTCTCCATAGCCCCTGCAAAGGGAAAGCAGCCACGTGCCACACGGGGTTATCTCTCTGTGAGGATCTTCTCCATCAATAGCTCCTAGCCCGGGCCCTTCCAGGGAAAGCGAGAATATGAAAGTATGTGCCACCAGGCCCAGGTGTGTGACCCTGGCCTGAAATCTCCTTGCTTGTTGGGATTTCCAGCAGCTGGGTGAGCACCACCTGACCTGCGGCTTGGGTGGAAAGAAGGAGGTGTTGGTATATCTCCAAAGGCTACGCAATTCATTGTGGGGCCAGTTTTAATTCACTCCTTAGAATGCTGGGATTTTTTTTCTTTTATTCTTGGTCACTTGCATCCTGCAGGCCTGGATTCCCCAGCCGCAAACAACTTCTATCAACTCCTAGATGCCGACACGAGGCACTGAAAGGGGTCCAAGCCAAAAGTCCAGATTCCAAACATCCGTGAACTTTGGGGAAGTTCAAATCAGAGCACACATCTTTAGTGAGAAGAGGAAAGCTGTAACATGATCCTAGCCCTGGGCAATAGAGGTAACACTCCAGTGTGGTCTGAAGGTGACTTCCAGAATATGCGGTCTGGAGCAGAGCAGAGAAGGAGAGGAAAGAGCATGAATGCATTTTTCATATGTTAAAAAAAAAAAAAAATGCTCTAGAAGGGAACTGGGTGTCTGCTATCTGTGGGAGGGTGAGTAAGGTTGCTGACAGAGTAAAAGGGGTTAAGAGAGGTGGATGAACACTGAATGGAACAGGGAGTGACACCAAAGAGCCCTGTAGGCTGTCAGAGAGGTGTCAAAAGTCGGGAAGGAGCAGAAAGACCAAGAAAACTAGCATTCAGGGAGAAGTTCATCAGAGAACAACTGGATATCTACAAGGTCTGTAGATTGACAGCTGCATTCAGGCTTACACACGTCCCTGCTGTGCCCTCTGCCTGCCTTTATATGGACCAAAATCCTACCAATGCCTCAGCTCCAGTTATGTTTGCAGGAGAAGGATGCCTTCAGCTAGAAGGGCAGCTCAGGGCACTGGCTGTGCCAAGTGAGGGACAGTCAGGAGCATCACCCCTCTGTGTGCTGCCGGCAGCACCCACCCCAGTGTTTCCAGTTAGATGGGCAGCGCAGGCTTTTTCCTCTGGAGCAGAAGCAGCTGCACACTGCTCCTCCAGCTCTTCATCGGCTTGCATTTCAGTTCATCTCTAAGGCTTGCAAGAATTAAGGCCAGGAACTAACAAGGTCAGGCTGCACAAGCAGAGATGCCTTTTTCACTCCATGTCAGAATATGGACTCTTTGATTCCCGTTCCCAGAAAGGCTCCTTGGATGGCCCACAGAAAGGCAGCAAACAGCCTATTTGTGTTTGCCTAATGCTATATTAATGTGCTGGGTGTGCTTGGATACTTGAATACTTGAATACTTGAATACTACTCTCTGCACGCCCCAGGAACAAGCTTCAGCCTGAATTTAGAGGGCACCACGCTGCAGGACTGGGGAACCACCCCCATCAGATTACACAGGGTTAAGGTTTAAGGTCAGAGCTGTGCACCAATTAAGGTGATAGTTGTTCAGGCCGTGCTTGCAGGAAGGTGGGATGACAACCCCAAGCGTGACCATGCATGTGGTGTGCATGCAAGGGTGACCGTGTGTGCGCCATGCCCCTCTGATGGGCCAGAGGAGCAAACTCCTAGAGATATCTAACCTCCCTTCGGCTGGCCACCAGTGACTGGTTAGATGGCTTTCCTGCCATGCCACGACACTGGCGACAGACAGTAAAGGATAGCTTCCTGGCTCTCACTTCCTCAGTTAATGAATACCACCACTAATTAACTGACAGTAACATGGAGCTATTCTTGGCCCTAGGTGGATCTTACTGAGGTCATACTGGTTGCGGGTAATGTAATTTATTACCCTGTGAGGCGCTTTGGGATACAGTGTGAGAAGACCACTCAGAAAGTGCCAAAGCAATAATCCAAGTTCGGATTTTCCCCGGTAAGGTAATATGTTCCATACTTGCTGTGCCTCTGAGAAATTAAGCATCGAAGTTGCACTGGCTCTGGTGCAATGCCGTAAAGATTTCCAAATACATCGGTGGAAACAGAAGACTACTGTGCTTAAGAGGTGGGTCCCTCTTTGGAGCAAAAGCAGTGCAAGGCATTTATTTTTTTCTTAAAGCAACTGTGAGGACCAAAAAAATCCCACCCTGTGGAAAGGCACTCGGCTGCCAAAGAGAAGTATGGTGCTTTGGGCAGGCAGGCAGCTCTCCCGGCACGGCAGCGGGGTCACGCCATCCGGCCCACGTTAGGGCTGGAGCTGTACTCTAGGTGAACTCTACCAAATTAGCTGTGCATGCTGCTGCATTCCCGCCTTTCTCGGAGGATCAAAGTGGCTGGACCCAGTCCCAGCTTTCTGCAGATAAGCAGGTCACAGGATTAGTTAGCACCTCTTTGCTGCTTGTAATACACCGTGTTACAGATTCCTCTGGATTTCCTAGTTTGTTCCTATATGCGCTGGATACTGGTGGTCACATTTTTTTCGCTTTAGTCCTCTGAGCTAATCCAGTGACCTGGGATACTTCTACAGGCTCTTCACACCAGTAGAGACTGTCTGGCAGCGTTACATCTGATTATACACTACTGCAGCTGTCCTTGCCCAACCACGATTTATGATTCCCTTGTTTCATATAAAAACCT
This sequence comes from Dromas ardeola, assembly GCA_013398915.1. NCBI lineage: Eukaryota > Metazoa > Chordata > Aves > Charadriiformes > Dromadidae > Dromas > Dromas ardeola. The sequence continues at coordinate 171,158 of VYZM01011071.1, read as the reverse complement.
CATTCTATCCTTCGAAAGTCTTCTCCCACCAGCTCAGCAGCACGGGGGCAGGTGCAGCAGCAGCTCAGCAGCCTGGCTTGGATTAAACTCTTTCAGGATGGTGGCAGGAGAAAGATGAGGCTATCTGGTTTGGTAAGCCACGAGGCATCCCTAACGCCTGAGCAAAATGCATGTGAAGAACAGGGGGGAGGCAGAAGATAGGAATAATTGGAAATCCATTTCATTTGTTTAAAAGTGTTAATTAGTTGTTTATCTGCAGGCACACTGCGGGCTTCACGAAGGCACACACAAGTTACAGCAATTAATTACTAGCAGGATCTGGGAGACTGTCTCCGTAATTAAAATTTGCGACCAAGCAGCAGCAATGGGTGATCCAAAAGCAAACAGCAGAACATGTACAAATATATTCCTCTTTAAAAAGGTAACATGGTTTTGTGTCATAGGACTGGGTGATAAATTGACTGTAATTTTAACCATTGTTGTTGTTTAAGCAACAGATACATTTCTAGTATGCAAGTGATAGCTTTAGAGTGTCATTTTTTTTACCTATGCAGTTTATCTGTCAGTAGAAGCAGACACATGCTGAAACTATGCAAGAATTTATGTCAAATCCAACAAATAGTTTTGGATTAAAAAATAGAGATAGAATTGAGAAAAAAAAGTTTTTCAGAAAGATTTATTTAATTTTTGAATGATAGCTCATGACCTAATATTCCTATTTTAGTTACAAAATAAAAAGAAATCCCCCAGTCCAAAGTACTCTGTTGATTTGAAGATAAATATTTTTTCCAGTTCTCACACCCAGCTATAGCGGCACATGCTCCCAGTGTCCATCCACCCCAGAACATAAAAAGTTTTTAAGGGCTGAATAAGAGAGAAATTTTAACTGAGGCATCTTATCAGCAAAGCAAAAGACATGACAATGCTTTGGATAAAGCATTTAAATGTTTTATTTCATTTGTGAAAAATACATTGAGTATAATAATAGAATAGCACTGAATTAAATTTCCACAACTCCAGTGGGATGGGAAGCATCCTGAAAATTTTGGCTTGGGATCCTTTTTTACAACATTTTTTTTAAAATATCTGATAACTGGAGCAGTGAAGACCATTCCCAAAATAAAACCGACCTTCATAATTATTTTCACATAGGCTATTTTTGGAAAGGCTGATTGATTGAGAATCATTTCTAATTAGTGTATTTTAAAAGTGACACATTCGTCTTTTCTTGTTGTGAACTGTTCAATTCACAAAGATATTTATCATTAAAAATTAATCATAACCTCTTTTCCGGAATATTTTTGTCCAGGGGATTGTTTAAGACAAGCTGGGAGTATTGTCCTGCCTGTATCTGAGCTGTGTTCATCACAGTGACGGTGGCATTTTCTGTGCTCTGCTGGGTGGCTGAAAAACACCTGCAAATAAGGTTTTGAAGGCACTGCTTCCAAGTGTTCATTGAAACTCCCATTTCCATGTTTTGCAAGTCACGAAAGATCTACTTTTTTTCAGGAATATTGCAGCCAAGCCGCCAACAGAAATGCAATGTTTCCATGCAGAAAACAGAAAAAAAATGAGCAGAATAAAGCTCAAACCGACGGCAACAAACTGTATGTAGCGGAGTACAGCCTGTTTCTCACAGCTGTGTTCAGAGGCGAAGGAAACGTTTCCCTGGGTCTAAGGACTCCCTGAAGGGGAATGGGCTTCCAGCAGGGAGGATGCCCAGCGCTGTCATGCAGGAGCTTCACAGCCATGAAATACGGGATCCTACGGCAGCCCCTTACTGTAGAAGGTCTTCCCTTTTTCACATGTGGCAAGTCACAAATTCAAAGCAAAAAATTGCATGAAATGGAGCTGTAACTTTATATCTAAACGTGTAATTCCATTATAAACTGAGTATCTTGGCCATCGGCCACAAGAGAAGAAATGTCCGATTAATCTGTGTAAAAAAAAAGAGAGTTCATATTTCAAAACTGAAAAGTTAAAATCCAATACTAGCCCTTAATTACCACACGATGACCACAAGAAAAAAAAAAAAAAACCACAAAAAAAACCCTCCCAAATTCAATTATCGTAAATAATATTTCTTGATAGCACTTTAGCCTTCTAATTTGGACACTAAAACTTTCCTCATGTACACACGGCACAGGGTGAGACCAACATTTTTTCCTCTGGCGACAAACTCGGTTTTGCAGCTTTTCTTAATCGGAATGCATTTTCCTTTCAGAATAGTATTTACCTAAAACACCTTATAACATAGCTGCTAGGAGCTAAGTTATGAGGGAATAGGACATTGCAAAAGAATTGGTGGAAAAATTGAAGAAAAAAAAAGAAAGAAAAAGAAAGTGAAAAGGAAAGAAACTGAAGAAAAAAGAAAATTGAAACTGGAGGAAAAAAAGCACGTAAATCTTAGATCATGGAGAATAAGCTTTGTGAGAAAGTAAGGATTTATCTTTCACTTTTCTGCATGTGCTTATTATTTTTATCCTTTTTATACCACAATGTTCACAAGAAAAAGTCAAGTAACAGCAATTAATTACCCCAGTGTAAAAAAAAATATATTCCAAATACTTGTGAAATCAAGGAATTTGGGGGGGGAGGGGGGGGGGCAATTTACAGTTTCCCCTTAGAATAACTTTTAAAAAAATAAAATTCTTACCATTAGTAGAGTCCCAATCCACACCAGGGAAGGTATAAAACTTTAAGCCATGAACTGAGGCTGAAGAAAAAGTCATTACTAAATTAGCAGAGCCGAACTTCAGACAGCCAAGTAGAAGACTCCCCTTTCTACCAGTTAATTTAGACAGCCAGTCCTCTCCAGCTCGACAGCCATCTGCACCTCTTTAAGTTGTCAAATTTGGTTTGATTGAAATGTTCACATAGTAAAAAAAATAAAATATCCAGAACTTTGAGACAGCAGGAATCTTACTGACAAGCTTTGTAAAAATCAAACCTATTAACCAAAAAAAAGCAGCCAGACAAAGAAGCCAATATACAGACATTTTATTGGGATGGGCTTTATTGTGAATTATGAATTGCACAGTGACTAGTTTACAAAGGTCGGCCAACTATGTTATCCATGACAATTACAAATCTCACCCCAACAATTTTATAATGTGACTCTTTCGTACCATTATTTGGAATGACCCTCCAAATAGCCAAAAAACAGTGAATGTCTTTCACGTTGAATCATCGTTCAAGCATTGCTGTCATCTCCCTAATGTCACTGCACCGACCTGTCGGTGCCCTGCAATGGAACGTTTTTGCACAGCAGTTTATCAGGGTGCCTTGCACTGGGATATTGCAACCACCAGCAGTCTTGAAATGCTTTCTCGAGTCTCTGTATACATGCTGTGCCGCTTCCACATTCGGGGCTCTCTCTGACAGGGATCTTGCTCCTCTGCTTATGAAAATATTCAGCAATTTTATTCTTAGCACAAAAAATTGAAAAACAGAATACATATTCTCACAGAGGAGAAACACAACTGCAGCTGCACATTTGCCTCACCTAAAGAACTTTAGTTTAAAAGGCAGGTAATTTAAAATCAGCATTTTTCTGCAGAGCAGAAATTCAGGTTGATACTGCTGTATTAGATTTCCCATATGAAAACTACAGGGTATGAAAAGCAGTGGCACCTCAGAAGACAATTCGTAATACTGAAAAAGCCCTGGAAATTTCAATAGTACATGGCTGCAGGTCTTAGCTTTAAAAAATTGTGAGGATTTATGATCCACTTGCAAAGAAACAGTAAAATTGTGGGTGTAAAGAAGCACTTAATAAAATCCTTGCATAAATTTTTACATGTAACTAAAGAATATGGAGTCAGCAAAGAAAAAAATGGAAATGCTAACGTCTTCTTAGTTTTCATTCTAGTATGTCCTTTTTCTTTTTCTTTTTCTTTTTCTTTTTCTTTTTCTTTTCTTTTTCTTTTCTTTTTCTTTTTCTTTTTCTTTTTCTTTTTCTTTTTCTTTTTCTTTTTCTTTTTCTTTTTCTTTTTCTTTTTCTTTTTCTTTTTCTTTTTCTTTTTCTTTTTCTTTTTCTTTTTCTTTTTCTTTTTCTTTTTCTTTTTCTTTTTCTTTTTCTTTTTCTTTTTCTTTTTCTTTTTCTTTTTCTTTTTCTTTTTCTTTTTCTTTTTCTTTTTCTTTTTCTTTTTCTTTTTCTTTTTCTTTTTCTTTTTCTTTTTCTTTTTCTTTTTCTTTTTCTTTTTCTTTTTCTTTTTCTTTTTCTTTTTCTTTTTCTTTTTCTTTTTCTTTTTCTTTTTCTTTTTCTTTTTCTTTTTCTTTTTCTTTTTCTTTTTCTTTTTCTTTTTCTTTTTCTTTTTCTTTTTCTTTTTCTTTTTCTTTTTCTTTTTCTTTTTCTTTTTCTTTTTCTTTTTCTTTTTCTTTTTCTTTTTCTTTTTCTTTTTCTTTTTCTTTTTCTTTTTCTTTTTCTTTTTCTTTTTCTTTTTCTTTTTCTTTTTCTTTTTCTTTTTCTTTTTCTTTTTCTTTTTCTTTTTCTTTTTCTTTTTCTTTTTCTTTTTCTTTTTCTTTTTCTTTTTCTTTTTCTTTTTTTCACTTAAATGGCTGCATATGGGAAGTTCTTCTCTTTTTAAAAATGGCACAAAGGGATGGTATTTTGTCACTGAAGATGCCCAGAGAGGTTGTGGAGTCTCCATCCCTGGAGGCAGTCAAAAGCCGTATGGACATGGTCCTGGGCAAACTGCCCTTGGTGGCCCTGCTTTGAGCAGGGATGTTGGGCCAGATGAGCTCCAGAGGTTCCTCCCAACATCAACCATTCTGTGATTCCGTGATCTTCATTAACAAGAATGATGTGTGATGTTGCAAGAACATGTCTGCTAATCACATACTACTGAATATTGCATATGTGCTGTACAATAGAAAGGAAGTGAATTATTTTTAACAAGAAAAAAACAGATAACTGTCATAGTTTAAGTAAGATTCAATTATACAATTCTGATTTCCTAGAAAGTGTCTTTCAGCTGAAGGCCTCAGTGCATTCTAAGTGTTATAAGATTAAAATTTTTTTCCCCTGCCTGAGTTCTTTAAGTTTCTATTTGATCATGAACAGACAAAACAGCTATCTCCCTTGATAGCTTACCATTCTAAACATTGCATTTCATTGACAGTTCATCAGGGCATACATGATGATTTTACATGATTTTAAATGTAACATGCAACAAAACTGCCATTGCCTACCCCTACCCTGCACTGTGCTTTTTAAGAGAAAGAAGAACTCCAAAACACAAAGTGTAAACTTGCATTTAGAGAAGTCTCTGTCTGAACCATCAGTGGGGCCTTTTCTTTTCCCAGTCAGAGTCCTCTTGGCCAGCTAATCTGTACCACATAAGATCACAAATCACAGCATTTGTTTTTCAGCGCATGCTATTTTCTATGCTGTCTCAGGAAAGCTCACCTACAGTTGGCTCCCCTAGTCTCATTTTATTCTTTGTACTGGCGGATGGCCTAAACCAGGGAGAATTGGTTGGACTTTGAATGCATGGTCATTTTTCATAAATTTACTGTGCACTGTATATTCTCCATCCCTCCGTTTCTCCCTTACCCAACCCCTAGCCAGGACGAACTCTCCACCAGCCCCAAAGTGGCTCCCCTGAGGTTGAATGCAACTGCAACCACTTGCCTTCACATCAGCGGTTGAGCAAGAGTGCAGCCATTCCCGGTTCTTAAACTGCGCCTAAAAGAAAAGGATTTGCTGATACAAATTCGAGCTGTAAAACAAGTTACTTCTGGGTTAAGAAATGTTGGCTAGTTGTAAACAAAAGATTATCTTGCCCTGCCTCTTGGAGGCTGTAATATTTTTTCCCAGCTCCCCCTCCATAGTGCCCCATAGTCTGTAACTGCACTTGGCAAAAGCTTATCTTCCACAGTCCGAATGTGGAAGGGTTTTGCTTATCTATTGTGTTCATTATTATGCTATTAGACAGTAGCCACCACACGCTGTAACTATGATGTGAAATGAGGAATGTGTGAAGATTTATTGCTTACTGTCTAAATGCAGCTTGGAAATACACCTCTACAGGAACAAACTTGCTTTTAGACTTAAAAAGTATAGCGTACATATTGCTTCAGAATGCTAAGGAAAATCCACATAGCAGGAAATCCCCATGTTGACCCACTCAGGTTGAATCATAGAATCATTCAGGTTGGAAAAGACCCTTGGGATCATCAAGTCCAACCATCAACCCCACTCTACAAAGTTCTCCCCTACACCATATCCCCCAACACCACATCTAAATGACTCTTCAACACATTCAGGGACGGTGACTCCACCACCTCCCTGGGCAGCCTATTCTAGTGTCTGACCACTCGTTCTGTGGAGAATTTTTTCCTAATGTCCAGTCTAAACCTACCCTGTTGCAGCTTGAAGCCATTCCCTCTTGTTCTATTGCTAATTACCTGTGAGAAGAGACCAGCACCAATCTCTCTACAATGTCTTTTCAAGTAGTTGTAGAGAGTGATGACGTCTCCCCTCAGCTTCCTCTTCCTCCAACTAAACAGTCCCAGCTCCCTCAATCGCTCTTCATAAGATTTATTCTCCAGGCCCTTCACCAGCTTCATTGCCCTCCTCTGCACTCGCTCCAGCACCTCGATATCTCTCTTGTATTGGGGTGCCCAAAACTGGACACAATACTCAAGGTGTGGCCTCACCAGTGCTGAGTACAGGGGGACAACCACCTCCCTACTTCTGCTGGTCACCTGTTGGTGCCACAGTTCTGACCTAATCAGGAAAGGAAATGGCTTACAAGTAAGACCTACAAGCCGAGGTCAGCAGCCTCCGGGAAGCAGCAGTCAGGGGTGTTCAAGGCTTGGGCTCGACTCTCATAGTGGCATTCAGTCACGTCCATAGCACCTTCTCAGCCTCCCAGCTTGTTAGAAATAATAGAGACAGACATCAAATTAAGAAGAAAAAGGTTAAAGTGGAAGTCAAGAAAGGCTGGTTTCTTCCTTCCCACTAAACCGTTGATGACAAGACTGCTTTATTCCCTCACGAGTTTCCACAGCTCCTCCAACACCGTTCTTCTTGGCCAAAAGATCATGCACTGTCATTCCTCTTTGAAGATCTCTCGTGCTTTGCCTTCTGCAACTATTCCATGATGGAAAACACTATCACCTTCTGATGACTGCCATGCACTGCCAGGAAGTCTTGTGGGGCAAAAGACAAAAGCTGCAGGTGGGCAGCATTTCACACATGGCCAATCTGCGGAAAGTGGGAGAGTGATAAGAAGGAGACACCTCAGACATGTCTCCAAGTGGTGGGGTGCAGGTATTCCCTCCAGCCATATATTAGGCTGTGGAGAGGAAAGCCACCTACACACCTCAGCTGCACCACAGGGTGCTCTGACAAGTTGCCCAGGCCAGGTGGCCAGGGCACCAGGCCTCTGGGAACTACTGCTGTGCCCCGTGGCAAGCCATTGCTGTGCCCTGTGGGATCGCTAGTGCCTGCTTAGGGCAGGGCAGAGTGCCAGAACCTCAGTGAAACCATACGGAGACAGTCACACAAACTGAGAGAGGAAGCTAGTCTTGCATGTCTTCCCCTGTGGTCCATGTCCTCCACAGGCTGGTTCAGAGGCAGAGGCTAATTTAAGAAGTGGTATCAGGGAATGTGAAAACTCTCCCATTTTCAGCTGTCAAAGCTCATTAGGATTTTACCTACATGTCTCCTCTCAGCAATGGCATCTCAGCAGCATAGCGCCCCCGCATCAAGACACAGTATCATCCCAAAATGCTGCTGAGGGTAGAGTTCCTCCTGGGCCATCCAAACACCTCACAGCTACATCAAAGGAATCATAGAATTGTTTAGGTTGGAAAAGACCTTTAAGATCATTGAGTCCCAACCATAAACCTAACACTAAACCATGTCCCTAAGTGCCACGTTTACATGTTTTTTAAATACCTCCAGGGATGTTGACTCAACTACTTCCCTGGGCAACCTGTTCCAGTGATTGATAATCCTTTCAGCGAAGAAATAAGAGATTGACCCCCACCCCTCTACAATCTCTGTTCAGGTAGTTGTAGGGGGCGATAAGGTCTCCCCTCAGCCTCCTTTTCTCCAGGCTGAACAACCCCAGTTCCCTCAGCCAGTCCTCACAGGACTCTAGACCCCTCACCAGGTTTGTTGCCCTTCTCTGGACACACTCCAGCACCTCAATGTCTTTCTTGTAGTGAGGGGCCCAAAACTGAACACAGTATTTGAGGTGGGGCCTCACCAGTGCTGAGTACAGGGGGACGGTCACTTCCCTAGTCCTGCTGGCCACACTGTTTCTGACACAAGCCAGGATGCTGTTGGCCTCCTTGGCCACCTGGGCACACTGCCAGCTCCTATCAGCCAGCTTGACCAACACCCCCAGGTCCTTTTCTTCCAGGCAGCTCTCCAGCCACTCTTCCCCAAGCCTGTAGCGTTGTGTGGGGTTGTTGTGACCCAAGTGCAGGACCCGGCACTTGGCCTTGTTGAACCTCATACCATTGGACTTGGCCCGTTGATCCAGTTGCCCAGATCCCAGGCCTCTCCCCAGAACTTATTAATGGGTTTTCTTTAGAGTCTGCCCAGATGAAAAGTACGATGGCATTAAACTGTGTACACAATTTTTATTTTTTTTTTTTAAACAAACAAAGCCGCCAAGCCTGACAGGCAAGGGCAGGGATGGGATTAGGCAAACATCCTATACAGACGATTCCTCTTTCTGTCTGTCAGCTTGTAAGTGCTTTCTCTTCTGGAACTATACAGTACTAACTGAGCCGGAAACAGCTATTTAAAAAGTGATTATAGTGTGACATTTTTGTTTGACCTAACATCAAGCCATGTGCAGCTTAAATGTCAGCAAAGCTATTTACTATAGGGGCAGACAGGCCCTAGCATGCTTAAATCTACCCACCGTCTTAAAACTGCCTGCTGTCTCCACTCAGTGCACATGAATGACACTGAAGCCAAGATGTAAAGTGGAGCGCTCCGTAAGCTGTGATGATTGACTAATATGCTGGGTGGCACAATGCATTCCGCGAGAGGCTCACAGGGAGCAAGACAAAATAATGGGTAATTAAAGTCAATCTCAGGTTAGAAAGCAGAGGCCCGTGCAAAATGTTCCCTTGGATTAGCAAGAGCATGCAATAGCTGGGGTGTTTTGTCCAGGGATGTCTGAGGAGCTGAAATATTTGGACAAAAATAGCAAGCAGAATTACAGAATCATAGAATCATTGAATGGTTTAGGCTGGAAAGGGCTTTAAAGATCACCTAGTTCCAACCCCCCTGCCATGGGCAGGGACACCTCCCACCAGACCGGGCTGCTCAAAGCCCCATCCGGCCTGGCCTGGAACACCTCCAGGGATGGAGCATCCACAGCTTCTCTGGGCAACCTGTTCTAGTGCCTCACCACCCTCATAGTGAAAAATTTCTTTCTGATACCTAATCCAGATTTAGATTAGGTATCAGTTTGAAGGCCTATCACTACATGTCCTTGTAAAAAGTCCTTCTCCAGCTTTCTTGTAGGCCCCCTTCAAATACTGGAAGGCTGCTATAAGGTCTCCCCGGAGCCTTCTTTTCTTTGGGCTGAACAATATTTTTTTTCTTAGTACAGGAGCTGCATCGGTCTCATGAGAGAGGAGGGAGCAGAGCCCCTGGCTGTGGCCACGGGTCCTGCCCTCCATAGCCCCCCCGGCAGCCCCTGCAGCAGAGCACCGTGGCCTCAGGGCTGTAGATTCCCCCCCCCGGGGGCTGGCAGAGCAGAAATCAGGCCGCCCAGCTGTGGCTGCCAGGCAGGGTGACAGAGAGGAAGGGAGGCTTCAGAGCTGTGTCACCAGCCGGCAAAATAATAGCCGAGTGGTGGGGGAGAGCGTGAGCCTAATGCAGCTAATTACGTGCGTTTCTCCCTGCGTGAGAACCGACAGGAATGAAGCAGATTCAGATCCTACAAGGATGCACGGGCACGTATGGCTATAAAGTGATATCCAGAGTTCTATAGTCTCATGAGCTCTCCCTGGAAGACAATGAACTGGTCTGCAACGGATGGAGATAAGTACGCTTATAGGTCCTTAATGGGACTGGAGGCATATATTTGGACAGAGTTCCAGTCTGACCTTCTTCTCAGAGCCTAAAATAACAAACAAATCAGTGTGCCTTTATTTTGAGAAAACGTTGCTCACAGTAATAAGGGTGGGTGGGGGCGCTCGAAAGGAAGTGGAGCTGTGATAAAGCTTCCATTTTGTTCTTTCTTGCATGTCAGAAAAAAAAAATGTACATTATAATTCAGAGTGCCTTTCAGGGTTTATTTTTCTTTACATTGTTACATGCCCGATCACATCTGATTTTGGAAGCTAAGCAGGGTCAGACTTGGCTGGCATCTGGGAGACTGCTGAAAATGCAGTAGACTGAGAAGGATCTGTGTGCTCGTTATATGAACACGCAGTGAGGGAGAACTACAAGAATATTCACAGCTTTTCCATATTTTAAAATATTGCTTTTCTCCATACACAACAACTGAAATAACACCATGACCAAAAATAATACCATGAATCTTAAATAAGCATTTTTTCAAATAATAATTAAAAAATGAGACCGCTTGTGAATACTGGTTAATACTCTCCAAAGAGTACAGAAAAACCCTTTGAGCAAACTGACCATCAGGTCATTAGAGATAGGAAATAAATTCTTGAATTTCTGTCTGCTTGGTATTTACTTTACTAAGTGTTGACAGTGGCAGGGGACTGTAAAAATCTTTTCAAAACTCATTTAAGTACAAAAAGTGAAAACAGTATAAACTTTTTAACAGAAAAGATATGAGAGGTAGCCAGAGGATTTTTTTATGTGGCGTTTACTGCTGTTCTTGGTGTTTTAGAGTGATGACGGGCTTGATTATATCATATAAAGATTCCTTCCTTTTTGCTTTACCTTAGAAAATTCCAGAAGATCAAGGCTGATCTGTTACAATTTTGCTTGGAGGCTCCCAAGCAAGAATTAAAACAAAAGTTTCCTTCATTAAAAATGTTCATTTGTCATTGAAGTTAAAACAAATATTGTTTTAAAAAAAATAACAAATGTAACTAGAACTCCCTTCCTCTCTTGCTTTCTTATCAAATATCATCAGTGGGTATCGCTCAGATCCTGAGTGGGCCTTGCAGTCCAGGCTGAGCTTCATGTGTTTTGTTGTGCGCCCCCCCCCCCCAAGTCAAAAAGGCAAAACCAACAGTGAATGTGTTACAGAGCAAATAGACCTCCGAGTACCTATCTTCCACCTTTAAACAAGAAATAAATATGACATGGCAAAGCAAAGCAAGCTTCACATGCTATAAGCCTCTCCCAGGTAGTGCCTGAGATGCCCTTGTTCAGTGTTGCAGCCCTCCTTTGTTGTACCAAATTGTGAGGGATTTCTAAATCCTGATTTGGATGCATCCCCCAGCAGCAGAGAGAAACTGACAATTACTGAAGCAAGGCAAGTTGTTTTCAGTTTAGCAGGTTTTTTTCTAAGCCAGGCTTGTGGTTTCATTTAAAGTTTGAATGCTCCCATTCTCTGAGAAGCCCAGTGGCTTTTCAATAGCAGAAGATCAAATAATGTTAATCGGGCAGTGTGACCTAATCCTCTAATTCAGCTGCCTTTTTACATTAGAAATGTTCTGCTCATGTAAGACTGATTTGCTCTTAAATTGACTTTTTTTGTTGTTGTTAAATGTACTATTCTAAAGCTCTGCTCCTGGCTCTGCAGACCTGTTACACAAACAAGGGAAGATCACTTTTTCTTCATTTTGTAGGTTTAGATAGGCTAATCCTAAGGGTTCTGATCATAGAAAATCTCTTGTTAATCAGAGAAAGCCCAAGATGTTATGCAACAGCAGCAAGAAGAACATTTTTCTTTTTTGGTAGTGATCCCACAGGTTACCTACACTGAACGGGGCTACTCTGGTCAGCTATTGCTGACTATAGGAAGACTACTATAAGTGTAATTTCTCCTCAGCCTTCAGCGATACCTTCCAGTGATGTTCACACATGTTTCACCAAAGACTGAAACAAGCTCCTGGTGTGGCGGCTCTGGAGCACGGCCTCCTGTGATGGGGCTGCTGCACCACCGCCGGGGAAGGGCTCCTCTACAGTGTGCCCCCTCCCTCCACACCGTGCATCCGTGGGTGGATCGCAGATTGCAGCCACACCTGACGTGCAGGACCACAGGAGAGAAAATAGCCTGCTGTTTTGCTCTGTAAACAACTGATGGCTTATGAGGTGCCATCTGAAATGGCCTCAGGCTGGCACGAGGGCGGGGGCAGCTGTGTGACCCCCCAAACACAGCCTGTCGGACGTGGCAGGTTTTCTGACACTGTAACACCAGAAGAGCTCCTGAGGTCTACAAGCACCAACAGACAGACCATCAGCACTGGTTGTGTCTACCAACCTTCACAGCAGCATCCCCTAACGAAGGCCACACGAGGGGAGCCTAGCCAATTTATAGGCCACTGCATTTATCTGTATTAATCAGTTCCCGTGCACACGTTTGGAACTAAAGCTCTAGAAAGCCTGGCGACAGCCATCGCTCCCACAGGAAGCACACAGGTGCCTGCCTTCCTGCACAAACCCGAAGGCTGGAGCCTCCTGAAACACTCAGCTCTGTGGTTAAATGACTGTTAGTGGCCAGCACAAATTAAGTGTCGTTCACTTAGCCCTAGGCTGGATTTGGCCAATATTTACAGATAATAACCAGCCCATAGTTAACACTATCAATATTAACCTACTTGCTATGACCTTGCCGGCTTGAGCTGTAGAGGAAGTCTCAGCAGAAGATGCGCAGCCCTTGGCACGGGCATGAGCGCGTGGTGCCTCTCTCACCTGCTTTGACAGCCTGCGTAGGGCAGCACGGAGCTCCCTGGGCACAAGGACACACAGCCCGGCATCTGCGCGGTGTGTGGCAGAGGGAAGAGCCACATGGCACACACGTACCTGTCACTGCGGTCGTTCGCTCTTTTCTGGACCATTACTGAGGATTCTTGTAACAGATTTTCACTGGCTACTTCTACACCGTTGCTAAGATTGCCTCAGGTGCAGAAAGATATAATACAGTCTGGAGAACTAAAATGACCATTTACAGTATCTGGCAGGTGCCCTTCATCTTTTTGCTCTTAAGGAGGACAACCGGGCTGTTGTTCCCACCCGTTGGGTCTGTGATACGCAGCCATTTCACTATATCCAGTGAACTACCCAATGGGGTAGTTACTTTTTACTTTCTTTTTTTTCCTACCAGATGGTAACAAATGAATCCAATCAATTAATTACTTTGCCTGAAGATATTTTGCCAACACAAGGTTTGCAGTGTCCATGTTGGCAGAACACATAAGAGTTTTCGAAATCCCACGTGTTATTGTTGGCGTTATGTTACGTAAACCACAAGATCCACCTTACGAGTAGTTAATGGGTCTGTCCCCAGTCACCGAGCTCTTGTGGAGATGATTTTCATATTACTGCGACAAGTGTGTAGAACATCCCCTTTTCCCCAGCGCTATTTTCTTAAAACAAATTGAAGCATAACTTCAGGCTGGCACTGGGTAGCAGCAAATGTGGTCGAAGCAGAAATTTGTGGGCAGAGAGCGCCATCTCCAGCTACCAAATAATAATTACTTCGCGGTAATAAAACAACTAATTTGGTATTTCTCCTTTGGAATTGCCATCTGTTCCAGCAAAAGACGGGCGAAAATAGTTCTGAGACTGATGAAAGATTAAGGCTTAAGCCTTAACACTGTCTTAATATCCCGTAGGGAGACTTTGCCAATCCTTGCTAAAGTTTCTGAATGAAATAAAAAAGCTGCTGAAAATTGCAAGGACCTGAGCATCCCAAATTTGTTTTGGGCTACTTAGTCAAGAATAAAATCACATCAGATTTTAACAGAGGTAACATTTGAACTATATTATGGTCCTCCAGCCTACAGAAATTCTATGCATCTAATACTACATTTGATGAGTACTTAGAAAAGCTCATAAATGGTACCTCTAGTGCTGTCCCAGAATGACTGGGTAGAAAGCTAGTATAAATAAGTAATATGCAAAAATAGCATACAAAGTGCATGCCGAAGAATTATATACATACAAATATTACAAAATTTAGAAATATTACAGAAATTACACTACATAAATATTACATAAATACAAATATTACAAAATATTACAAAAAATTACGTAAATACAAATACAAAACAATTACGACAGTTGTATTAAGTACAAGTGTATTTCATGTACATTTTAACCCACATAAATGGCACATGTTAGTGTATACTTTTAAAGAAATCTGTGCTGAAAAAAATAAACCAAAACATTATTTATAGCTGATGCCTGAGAAATTGTTCTCCGTCACGATGTTAAATGATGTTGTTGACATCCTATTACCCAGCAGCTTTCTGTTCTTCCTAACACCATGGGAAACCTCAGGTCTCCAGAGCATTCACCGCCCCAAAGGGTTCAAATGAAGCAGAGATTTTAAGTGTATTAGAAAATCAGTCTGTGAATGCGGGTATGCGGCTTTTGATAGTGTTCTCTAAACTACATGGACAGCCAGGGTTGGGGCCTGCAAGCCCAGCCTCATTAATGTTATAGAAGAGCTTGTTCTAGAAATATATCTTAAGGACACCCATAGCAAAGGCATCACGCAATAAAATTTAAACACATGCCTTATGTGTGTACAAGACTCATCCATATTAAAGAATTGTTAAAGAATTTGCAAAAGCAAACGGATTACTAGATTTAAAGGGCTATGAATACTAAGCATGTACATCAAACAGAAAGATTCAGGAAGGGTTAAAAGACAAACATCTGTTATCAGCTAGCCTTAAAAATAGCATTCCTCAACTAGATACAGCATCTTATTTAAAATGTGAATTACTAAATTACTCTGTGTTATTTTTTATGATTATCTGAGTTCAGAAGGTATTTGACAACCGTTCAGAAAACGAAAATTCAGTTTGCAGGCACAGAGACTGCAAGATACAGAAAGTTGATGAAGCTCTAGTAGAACAAGACCTGTAAAGGACAAGAAGGCAATCAAGAGCAGCTGGCATGGATTTCTGAAGGACAAATCACTCTTGGCCAGCCTGATTGCATCCTGTGATGAAATGGCTGGCTACATGGACAAGGAGGGAGCAGTGAACATAATAGATCTTGACTTCAGTACAGCTTCTGAAATAATTTCCCACAGCACTTTCACTCACAAACTGAGGAAATATGTCATGAACAAGCTGGCTGTTAGACGGATTGAAAACTGCCTAGACTGACAGGCCACCCCTCCATCCTGCACTAGTAAAGGCAGAGTCACCCACACTTGCTCCTGCCCCTGAGGAAGGTTCACCTGCCCCAGGGCCTGTCTCCAGCCAAGCAACTGCTCTCCTCTGTGCCCCGCAGGACCTGCTGGCTCTCCTGCATGAGCACAGCCCATCTACGGAGGGGATCTCTGGCCGGTGGCCGGTGAGCACACCTCCTGGGAGCTCAGGGAGGCCCTTGACAGTGGAGTGGAGGTCCACCTCGAAAGCCAGCCTGTGCACCTGCTGGCCATCACCTTGAAGATGAAGCCTGCTGACCTGCAGTATGGCAGCTCCCGGCTCTGTCAGTGCTGATGGGCACCTGCAAGAGCAGGAGCCAAAGCCCAGCCACCTGCTCATGAGACAGAGTGCCAGGGACACTGCCTGTGCTCCCAGTGGGAGTGATCAAAGCCTCACCCGGAGCCCTTGGCATTGCAGGACTTCTTCCGTAAGATCCCCTCCAAGCTCCTCAAAGTAGAGCTCTACAAGGAGTGGATGGGCGTCCTGCAGAAGACAAGCAGGCAGGAGAAGCTGGCAGGACTGAATGAGTAAGCATGGCCAGCAGCCTGCCTGCTCCGCAGAGGGACTGGCAGAGGCCGGCACTTGCCTGCAAAGTGACAGCGTGCCTGAAAAAGTCATGTTTACTGCCAGACACCTCTTGCTGCTGTGGGGTCAGGTTTTGGGGGAAAGTGGCACAGGAAAGCATTTCTCTCCTTGGAGCACTCCCTGCAGGCATTGAGGGTTGCTCCACAAAGGGACTCTTGCCAGAAGAGCAGGGAAGGAGGCAGGTGGCTGCATCTCAGCAAAGGTAGTCCCTCTGCTGCAGACCAGGCATGGCCAGGGAGCCTTCCCTCGGGTGGGCTTGGGTGAGATCAGCCTGGGAGGCCTGTGTTGACAGCATCTACTTTATTAGCGTTGTGTTTCTGTTCCCTTAGGGTGACCAGCAAGCTGCCCGAGGCCAACCTCCTCCTGCTCAAGCACTTGCTCACCCTGCTCCAAAACATCACCAGAAACATGGCCAGCAGCAGGATGACTGCTGTGAACCTGGCCATCTGCGTGGGGCCAGACCCGCTCAGCCCACCCAAGGAGCACACACTCCCCCTGGATGTCCTGGTGCAGGTGACAGGGAAGGTAACGCTGTGTTTACCAGCTGGCTACAGCCTTGTGGGCCCAGCTCAGCTTTGCTGTTCAGAGGTGCCTGGCTGCCTCCTCTCTTCAGCAAACGCTCGTGGGGGAGCTGCTGGGAAGAGCAGCCCCACAGCTTCAGCTTTCTGCGCAGAAGTGAGGGTGAGGAGCGGGAAAGGCTGTTTGACTCATTTTTCAGCCACCTAGGTGGAAACCAATGGTTTGCTGTGTGCAGGTAACACGGCTGGTGGAGTTCCTCCTAGAGCACCATGGGGAATTCTCTGGGGAGGAGATGTCTGGGCTTTCCTATGCATCATCCTAGGAGTTGCCAGCACCGGGGGTGGAAGCAGAAGTAGCAGAGATATGCCAGGGCTACCAGCAGTGTGACAACAAAAGCCTCTCCCCTCAGAAGGTGGGACTGCTGCCGCAGGGACAAGAAAGGTCATCCACCAGCATGCAGAATAAGGCTGATGCAGGTTGGCCACCACGCTTTGTGTGGTGGTCCCACTAGAACTGGCTCAGCTGAGCTGAGCAAACCCATCCACAGGATCTGCTTTCAGATCTAAGGTAGCAGTTGGGCAGGCACGTCCTTGCCACCTGTTAACTTCCACACTTCATTGCAGGTGCCTCCAGTCGCTCCAGAAAGCAAACACCTGAAGAGGTCATCCAAGGAGAGAAGGTAAAATGAGCTAGCTTTGATTAAGTATTTGTTCATGTTTATCATGGCTTTGCCTGTCTAACAAGACTATTGAATGGAAAAGTTGACAGGTTCTTCACAAGAAAATGGAAAGAGAAAACCAACCTGTGAAGAGGGGAGTGACAGGCAACCAGACAGGAAGTGGAGAAAGTTGGAAACAGAGCTCCCAGGGACGGAAAACTGAGGAAATCCAAACAGGACGAGAAGAACGAGGATCCTGGGTATGTAGCAGACCCCGCTGTCCATCTTTCCAATGCTCTGAGTATAGGAAATATTTTGAAGGTGCACAGAGATGGCCCCAGACAGGAAACATGCACCTGCCCTTGGGAGAATGTGTATGTCAGGAGAAACATACCACTACAGTATGGGCAGTTTTCATTTTGCACTTGGTGAAGCTCTGTGCACAGCTGAGCAGACACCCTGGCAAGGTCACGAGACCCACAATTTTGAGTTCTTTGACCTGCTACCTACAGATAGAGGCAGAAGTCCCACTTTTCTGTTCATGTCAGCTGGCAATCCTAGCGCTGGCTGCTATTGTCTGAATCCAAAAGACACAGCAAGGAGTTGTTCCAAGTATCTGTAGACACAGAGATATTGGCACTTCTTAAAAAGCTCCTATTTCACCTGAGATAATTGAGGGAAGAAAAAAAGCCAATTAAAAAAAAAAGCATTTTTTGACTGCAAGCCTGTGATTTTAGCACAGGACAGTGAGGGATGCTGCTGCTCAGGTTTTGGAAAGGACCACATCGCAAAGCTCCCCTGGGGCTCCCCAACGAGCCCTACTGCCTGGCAATGGGCAGGGTACATCTCCATCAACTTGCCGTGCCCTGAAGGTACCACATGTGCTGAGAAGGGGCTGAAGCAACACCATAGTCACTGCCAGTAAGGGTTCTCTCTCCTGTGCCAGGAACAATCCCTTTTTTACAATGTACTTCCCAAAGAACCAGGGACAAAGTCACACCTGTTCCTGCCTTCATGGTTTCATCAGCACTTTCTGAGTCTGTCCTTGTAGGTGCTGATTTATTTTTGCTGCTTGGATGAGCTCTGACCCCTGGGCTTTGAGGGGCACGATGCAGCCCCAGCACCACCTCGGCAGAGGCGAGGAGAGAGGCACCCATGCCCTTCTGCTCTGGCCAGCAGATTTTACTCGTGCATTGGTAAGCTGGAGCAGCCCCGCACCACCTTCAGACCCATCCCGCCCCTCACAGGAGGCCTTGCTGGCTCTCTCATCAGCTCCGTGAGCAAATGCCCATCAGATGGCACATCTCCCCATGTAAACTTCAGATCATATGGAGCATGGTGGTGTGCATCATCTGAGAGGGACATGAGGGACAACATTTACGCTGGACAGCAGGTTCTATACTATACAACCCTCCTGGTTTTATTTACAGCTCCTCATTCTTGGCAGACTGATGCTGAACCAACTTACTCAATACAAGAAGGGGGCACCCATTGCTTCTCTTTGGTCAGTGCAAGTACTTGTATGCAGCCCACAGCAGAATACCCATTCTTACAATTCTGTCTCTAACATGACTAGCCTGCAGGTTCCACTAGGTTAATAACTTGGCTACATCCAATATTCCTTTCTTACTTCTTTCCTGCAGATCAGCTCTCTCTGGACTGATGCAAACACACCCCTTTCTGTCAGTCATAGCTGGAGTTTTGAAAGCAGCTTTTCCAAAGGAGCCAAATACTTAAATAGCCTCTACTGCTTTGATACTTGAGCCCTGTATGATGTCTAATGGGGTCAAGCTCCTTTCAGAAGGAAAAATACAATTGCCAGCCACAACAGGGGAAAGAAATTGCATGGTTGATTTGCAGGTCTTGCAATGATTGTGCAGGAGTCAGCGGAGCGTGGAAATTCAGGTGCAACCCTCCTAGTTGGCATCTGAAGCATTTCAGAGGCAATGCCATCTTTTCTTCAAGAGCAAAGGCTCGCTTGAGACCCCCCAAAATCACCGCCCTAAGTAATTAAACTCCCAACTGCTAGGAGCTCTGCACCATGGCAAACCCGAGGGATTTTAGAGAAAAAAATCCCTAAATCGTCTTTGGAAAATAAAAAATCCCTATGTTTCTCCCTAAGGGAGAAACATCAGATCTCCAGACCTTAGTGTGGTCTTTCTTACCATTTCCCTGTCATTCATTTACCTGCCTCTGTGGTTAGTTGAGAACTGCAGATCAGCATTTCACCTGCAGTTACTAACCCCAATGGCTCTGGGAAGATAGCCTTAAAATGGTCACCAAAATGTTGTCTGGGCTTTATTATTAATTTGGAAGCATGTTTCAGTGTACACATGAGCAAAAAAATAAAAATGCTCTGCCATTTGTTGATATCTGGCAAACTGCAGATGTTCTTTTCTGAAAATGGAGTATTTCATTGCCACATTCAAACCGTTACCTGCTATTTCAGTCAGTTGGCAGTACAAAAATAGCAAAGAAATGCAAAGCCACCGATTTGTGAAGTAACTCCGTGTAAACTTGTAGAAGTGACGGGAGTGCCTGCAGCCAGACTCCCAAAATAATTTAAAAACTCTGAGCGCAGCGACTCTGATAACTATGCTCTCTCTTCTGAATAATTACGTTTGCTGGGTTTTTTTGTGTTTTGTTTTGTTTTTTTAAAGTATGAGTTCGTACTATTTACTGTGGGTTTTTTAAAGTATGCTAAAGGTCACTGATGCGATTGAGTTTTGACTGAAGTATGAGCTATTCCTGCCTGAATGGTGGCCTTCTCCTCCTCCTCCTCCTCCTGCCCCCCAGGAGGGGACACACCACCCAGCCCTCCCCGTGAGCAGCCTGCCTTCTCTCGCTGCTTTCCTGGTTGCAACAGCAGCCTGAGTCGTTATTATTAAAGCGCTGTTTGTGCTTAATTAAGGAGCCAGATATCCTTTCTTCCCCCTCCCGACGCCAGCAGGCCCGCAGCTGCAGTCGCCTTACCCGGCCGCCGGCTCCGGGGCGGGGAGCGCGGCGCCGGGCCGGACGCTCCCCCGGCGCCGCCCAGCGCAGCCGCCT
>VYZM01011071.1:132199-150686 GCA_013398915.1 Dromas ardeola | reverse complement strand
GCCCCGGGGCCGTGGCTGCCGCGGAGAGGCGTGGGCGGCGGAGCGAGGCGGGCAGGGGCGGCCCGGCCTTTCGATGCGAGCGCCGTGAGGCTGGGGAGGGCGCCTGGTGGTGGTGGAGGTGACGGCGAGACAAAATTTGCGCTGGTGCCTCTGAAGTGGGGTCCTTCAAAACGTAAGGTTGTAACGTCTACATCGCTGTAACGCTTTCCTCACTCAGAGAGTACCACGGACGGGATGGGTGTACAGGAACGTGGCGAAGCCGGAGAGCGTATCCGATCATATGTACAGGATGGCGATGATGGCTTTGGTGACCGAAGACAAAAACCTTAACAAGGACAGGTGAGACTGCCTCTGGTTGCCACATCCATCTGTCAGCGTCACAGGAGAGGTGCAACCAAAATGCTTAAAATAGCTGTCATCCCCGAGGAAGAGCTTTTAAAACACACTGAAAGAGTTTGAAATCCTTTCCCCTTTTCTTTACCCCCCATCTTTCGGACAGGGGCTGAAGACTTTAATTGCTGAATTCCGGGTGCTGAGACAAGTCCTTAATGCAGAGGCTCTGAGCTGGCCTTCTCTCAAGTCATAAGTAAGCAAGCTGAAAACACTCAGTTAAAACACAGTTTGAAGCAACAGGCAGCAAAGGCAAAGCCATACACTGTGTGGATTTTGACAGACTGAGTTAGCACTCAGCAGCAGTAAGGAGCCTCAGAAATCATACAGCGTAGAAGGGGAAACATCGTTAGTGTTGAATGAGTTGTCAAGTTTAGTATGGGATCATATTTGCTGTGTCCCTTCAGGAGCTGATGAAAATAGTGAAGGTTTTTTGAGTGTTCTGCTGCAGACTGGCACAGCTACAGAGCTGTGAGTGTCAGATTATTTACTGAGTTTGGGATGGCTCCAATCAGATTGTCTTCTACCTGTTGCAGTGTTCACGTGAAGCGTGTAATGTAGTTGCTTATCACATCTCTGAAAGCCAAACATACAAAAGCTAAGTATATTATTTTTGAATGCTGTGCTCGTGTGCAAACTGTATGTATGCTTGAATCTACATTTACAAGCAGCAGTAACCAGAAATCAGGAATTAAAATCATGTCTAGGTGGAAACTACTTCCCTTAGCAAAAAAGTGAAAAATGTTATGTAAAATGAAAAAAAACCCCAACTCTGTAAAATATATGAAGGGGATAAATTATGCAGTCTCTTAGCTTTATGAGTAACAAGATATAATTTAAAATGCTGAAAGACTAATTATTCTGTCTTTGCTTTTTGTCAGATGCATACGATTAGCTTTGGTTCACGATATGGCTGAGTGTATTGTTGGAGATATTGCTCCTGCAGATAATATCTCGAAAGAGGAGAAACACAGGAGAGAAGAGGTATGGACGTAAGGCACAAAGCCATATCTGTGAAATGTTCTGCATGTTTTTAATGTTCTGGTGACAGTGAAGACACCCTCTAAGCAACATAACGCTGTCATTGGCATTGGACAAATATGCCACAAACAAACACGGTTTTCAACTCATGATTTTTGTACGTGTAATGTCACCAAGTACAAAGTTATGGAAGGAGAACCTTTGAAGTAATCTTCATGTTGGTCATTTATTCGTGAACCTGCTGGTGTTTTGGTAGCCTGAATTAGTCATGTTGACCAGCCTTACTGAGAGGTGGGGAGCAGAGGTACACTGAGAAGGGTGGGTGGCAGTTTGCGTCAGGTCATTTGTGTGGTGCCAGATTGTGTGGTTGTGACAGACTTTATGCAAACCATTTGCACAGGACTGCAGACGCAGGTGCGCGGGTCATGAGTCCTGGTGTGAAGCGTGCCTAGAATTATTTTATTTTTAGCCTTGTATGTGTCCAGAGATTGGTTTGTCATTTCTGGTTTGCTGCATTATTTGAAGAAAATGTAACCACTCCTCCAGCCACAGCTAGAGGGCAACCTGATGCCTCAGAAACTCTTTAGAGGCTACAATTAGCTCTTCTTAAGAGTGTAAAAAACAAAACAAAAAACCAAATAAAACATCCAGCACACACAACACCCCCCCCCCAAACGTTGCAGTGATTATACACACAAACACACTTTTATGCTTTTCTGTTTAAAACTTGGGGTTGGGGGGGGCTATGTCTAAATCTAGGACTAAGCTCTTTGTTAAGAAACTGGAAATTAAAGATAGGGGTATTCAGTGTTCTACTGCAATTTTGGTACTTCTTTTTTTTCAGTGTCTTTCCTACTGTGTTCTTGAAGTAAACAAAAAAAAAACAAACCAGCCAGCTCTTTCCTGGAAGCCTCCAAAGGTGGTTTTGTCACCAAAGATCAGGCTCCAACTTTGCCTAGAGGGAATTCTCATTTTTATTTAGGCAATGAAAAAGGTATTTTGATGCCTAGGTATGTTTAAGAAGTTTTCTTAAGTACTTGGAGCTCCTTCTGCTCCCATTTCACTCAATGAGGACTTTGCTATTGACTTTGTGGGAAGGAGGGTCAAGCATTAAACATTTAGGCTGACTGTTGTAAAAATACACCAAGGGTAACGGTTTCATGAGGTGGCTTGAGCTGAACTATCAATATGCTGCTTCCGCTGCAGAGTTCTCCTTTTTTTCCTTTGCTCTACAGCTGACGTTGAGCTGGTTCTGCTTGTTTACTTGTTTCACAATTTTGCTGCTTGTGCTGTAAGTTTAATTGGCTAGTCTCTGCCAAAGCTAAGGCAGAAAATGAACTTGATTTGTACAAAAAAAAAAACAAATTTTTTTTTTTTTGGGGGGTTGTTTTGTGGGTTGTTTTTTTTTTGCCAGGCGAATCATTTTGCTAACCTTGAAATCTGATGAGCTCCAGAGCTGGAAGGAAGTGGGAATGAATGAGACCTTGGTGCTTCAGTGGTGGGGAGCAACTGATTCAGTTCAGCTGTACTGTGAATCTATATCCTGTATTTGAAGTGGAGAAACAATCACGGCACAAAACCTTTGTCTTGACTGTGATGTTGATTGTTTCAGAAGCGGCCCTCAATGTTCCAAGGAAAACAGTAGAAATAGCACCAAAATGAGACTGGTCAGCTGGGAGAGCATGCAGAACAATTTCTGCTTTCTGGTTATACCATCAGTTTGATACTGCGTTAAATCTTGTATCAAGATTTTTTTGTTGTTGAACAAATGGTATCTCAGTCTGGGAGCACCGCATTTCATTGCTGCAGAATATTAAATGGATTTTTTTTCTCTGTTTTTCAAAATTGGAGGCTTTTAAAGACTTATGTTGTGTTGCCTGCCTGACAGTCGGTAGCTGTTCGCAGCCCTGCTAGTGGAAATGTGCTAGTTGAGTGTTTGGGAGGGAGCAGTTGCTTGTCAACACTAGGAGTTAGTATTTTCAAGCTGCTTTTATGAACTGCGCCTATAACCCTATTAAGTTCAAATGTTGCCTCCACTAGTTAAATCTGGAAGACAGAGCTGGTAATTGACGGCAGTTCCCTGGCATTCGACTTAACTGTTTTGCTCTGGGCTTCTTTTTGGTCTCTCAAAGATACTGGATGCACTTTCAGATTGTTTTTCTCCTGTTTTCTAACAGTTCGCTTAAGCAGCTCCCAGAAAAGATCCTCCACTGAGTGGTCCGACTGTTTCTCTGGCAGATTTATGTACATGTGCACTTTAGAATAATATGCTGTGTGGTGTATGGTTCTAAAACTTGGTAATGAGTAGTTAATTCTTCAAAAAAGATTACGGTAAAAATGTGCTTGCTCAAAAAATGGATAAATGGGAATGACTTCTTTATTTCAGGCAGCTATGCAACAACTGAGCCAGCTTCTGTCAGAGGACCTCAGAAAAGAAATCTATGAACTCTGGGAAGTAAGTTTGCATTCTTTTAATCCTTTGGTAAAATTTAGGATAACCCGTTGTCTTCTTCTGTTTACCTAGGAAACGGTGTCGTCTCTTAATTTGACTTCACACAAGGTAGATTCATTTGCTTGGGAGATAAAGTTAACAGTATGAGTCAAGGTCACTTTGGATCCATTTCAAAACAAAACCCCAAACTTTGGTAGAACAACCAGCTTCTGCCTTTGGTCTCTCAGAGTTTCAGATGAACCCATCCAGGGCTTGTACAACTGAAGGAAGGGATTGTCCTCTACATCCAGCACTCTTGGATATAAATCCGATTATTTTTTTTACTACGTTATCTCTTCTGTTTGCATCTGGTTGTTTGCAGCTCATGATCTTTTAATACAGGAAAAAATAATGGGAGCTGATGATGCCATGGAGTATTGCTTTTTATGCAAGTAATAATTTATGTGGCTTCCATTTCTTTATTTTACAGCCCATTAGGCTAAAATATTTAGTAGTAACTTCTGGTTTGAACTTAAATGTGGCCCTGTTGACGCAGAACAGTGCTCTTCTACAAACAACACAGATTGCTGGCTGGTCTTGGGTATCTTAAATGGTTGTATTGGAAAGTATCTTCTATATGTGAAGGTGATTTAACTTTTTGATGTGAACTCGTGCTGTTAATTGATAAGATCTTTTATATGTACAAATTAGGGATGATTAGATTATTTCCAAGCAATTCAAGTTTATAATTACTGTGCTTTATCTTCTCCTGGCGTACCGTCACGTGAGGACAAGTGCATCCACAGTATCTTGTTCACATGTTGTTGCAAACAAAGCATTATATTTTTCTTGGACTCTGTGACCTGAAGCTGTATTTTATGCTTATATTCTTACTTTTCCACATGGACTGTATTTAAATTCCAGATATTTTTAGCCAATTTCTGCCTTTTGTTACAGCACCCTGTTTGTTTGGTTCTTTTTTTCTTGCTGTAGTTGTGTGGTGAAACTGGCAATGGGGATGGGTTTTCAGTGCTGTAATTCAAGATAAAGAGGGCAAACCAGCATAACTAGATCTGGGAAATAACGTGTGTGCATTTGGGTGGCACCGGTTCCTTCTTCTTTGGGAAGGTGTTATAATTGAGGAAAAGGAGTTTTTGATAACATTGGTCCTGTAGGACTTTTTTTTTTTTTTGCATATTTTTGTTTTTCTTTGCCTCAGTCTTCTGATTGTGTAAGAGCTGGTTCAGTATGCAGTTATTTGTTCAGCATGTTAGCTTTTTATCATTCTCATTAACCATAATTTAACATATGCACACTTCTGATCGTTTATTCTTTTTTTCTGCCTTCAGGATAGTTTATTGGCATTGAGTCTCCAATGCAGCAGTATGAGCGTAACCCACATAGCAGCAAGCGTAACCTAAAAATCTAATATTCACGTGTAGTCCCTCTAGTCTTAAGTGGAACAACTACATGCTTCTTAAAAAGAAAGAAAAGGCAGCAAAGGAAAAAGGCAGAAAATAAGAAGCCTCTGATCACTTGATACTCTGCTCTCAGCTAGCCAGAGGCATTTCCCTCTGATTTCTTTTCGTGAGTGAAGGAAGTTACGGCCCAGAGCTGAACAGTGGCTGGGACAAGATCTGTTGAGACTCAGCAAGTCCTTCCCACGCTGCTCTGCCCTCGTCTCTGCCCCTCCTTCCCTTTCAGCCTTATGTGGACTGTTGCTTCAGACTGTATTGGTGGGCACTCCGCAAGTGTAGTGTAGGGGAGAAAGGTAGCAGAGAGATGCCTCCGATACCTTTTCACTTTCTAACTTAATCCAGAATACGTTTGAAAAAACATTAAAGTAAATGAGTCAGCACACTTCAGCTTTGTCCTGCCTTTTTATTTTCAAGAGCAGAAGTACAGGAGTCTTTTAAAAGGCAGACTGTGGTGTTTGAGAGACCAGTTACTGTTTTTCCAAAGTATACTGTTATTTTGCACTTTTAAGCACCTGCAGGGAGGAAACACCAAGTGTTTATTCCAGCACTGTGCACAGTTGCACGCAGAGTAGCTGATGTTTCTTGAGGTTAATGTGAGCTGAGTTATAAATAAGATCTGGTGGGTTGTATGGCACAAAGAGGTTGGTAACAGATTGATACTCCCAATTAATTGCTGGAGGTGGGACAGACCTTTACAGGCAAGCAGCCATAGTTCTCCTTCTCCTGAAGTTCTCCTTTGTAATGCTGCCAACAGTTTGTTCTCTTTGGTGGCCAAAAAAGAAGAAAAAAGAGTAGAAATAAGTAGATTTAAGAAAATAAGAAGTAGTATTTAAACAATTTAAAGGTGGGGCAAAGCTCAGATTGAAAGGAAGAAAAGAAGGTAAAAATGTTGAAATGAAATTGATTACTAAAATAACGATCAAAACGTATATGAAAATTGAAAGCGTTGTTCACATCTAAATAGAGCAGTATATGAGTCAATCATGGCTATCAAAGTCTGGATTTCTGACTTTCAAATGTAAAGCGATAAGCATAAGAACAAACTGGCTCCTAATAGTCTGTCAGACAATGACCATGACACTTACCTAGGCATCACTGTGCTGGAATTACAACCCAGGATATTGTCACCGTGAATGACACCCACACGCACAGTTGTCTTCTTAAGAGGCTGAAAGAGATGCCATGTTCTTTGGTCAGTAGGAATAACTCTTCCGGCACTTGAGCCGCTCTCCTCTGCGGAACTGCTGCGCGTCGTGGGTTGTGGGCATCTGAAAGCACAGGTAGGCCCGGTGTATACTTAAGCCGCTGGTTGTTGTTGGTGGTGGTGATGAATGGAGTCAGACCTGCTGAGGGTGTGGAGATGATGGTAACCTGCACAGAAGGAGACCTTTGTGGAAGTCAGGAGAAGACCAGCTGATGAGGCATTAAATACAATGCAGTAGATCTGGAAAAGAGAAAATGAAATAGCAAACCTGTCTTCCACCATCACTGGAAGCAAATGACAGCAAAATTGTTCCAGTTGACTAGAAATGTGAATGACTCACAAATATATACTGACAATGACTGGAGAGAGGGAAAAGATAGCGGAGAGATTAAAGGACTTGAAGTCTGAAGGGGAGGAAGCCCCTTAACGACTCCCCTCCCTATCTCCCAGGAGAGACATAAAAAGCAGCTCAGACAGATTAGACCGAAGAGATTAAGAAGGAGTGACAGGAGAAATGTAAAGAACAGTTCCTTACAAAAACAGCAAGTGGTGGAGAAAAGTGCAAAGTAGGTCTTAAAAATAGGTAATGGTAATGCATAGGCACACACTGTGGTAATTTATAGCCTTACCCAGGCCTGAAAAGATCTCTATATGTAAATGTTGTTAAATGGATCCTATTATTTAACTTGTATATCATGTAGGGTTGTCTCCATATCATCCCTGATTCGGCCAAAACATTTTGTGTGTTTAGAGTTAGAGTGTGCAAAACAATTGTGTTCTTAAGTCCTATTACATTTAATAGATATTTAGCACTTATTTCCGAGTAGCAGTCTTAAAAAAAGAGTAAAAGACATAACTGTTGCAGATATTTAGGGAGTGGCTTGTACTAATGAAGAAAATTTTAGATATATAAAGAGCTTCTAATACTGTGTTTCAGAACAACACATTTTTTTTTTCTTATAACTGCAAATCTGTTCAGGAATATGAAAATCAGTGTACTGCAGAAGCCAAGTTTGTAAAACAGTTGGACCAGTGTGAGATGATTCTGCAAGCATTTGAGTACGAAGAGTTGGAAAACACACCTGGCAGACTGCAGGATTTTTACGATTCAACTGCTGGTATGACATTTGGACTTTTTTTTTTCTTTTATAAATGAAATATATAAATTGCCTTTTTTTTCTGATAAACATTCAGAGCAAGTGAGAGCTAGTTATTTTACTCATTCCACAAGTACCCTAAATATTTTGGGGGAAACTTACTGCACTGTGAAAGTAACTTAGATTTATCTGTACATATTGATTTATCTGTATTTATTGAAGCTGAATTTCATTTATGCCAAGTTCCTTTTACATCACTTTTCACCTAGAGAGAGGCCCAGCTTTCATTACACTTGCAGGTTTTTAAGGATCTCCCTGTACCATCAGAGGGCTATGAAGGAGGTTTCAGTCGTTGCTGATGCTCTGTCAGTAGCTTGTTTCTACTTTGTTAGTGTTTCGTGAACCAGTGAAGTAAAATTTGTTACCCCAAGGTGAGCTGTGGTCTTGTGTGACCTGCCCCAGGTACATGGGAGAACCAGCTCAGTGAAGTGTTTTAGGTGCAATTGTATTTTTTATTCTGTCTTCTGCTTTTCATCCTTTAAAATAAACTGATAGTGGAAAGGAAAAATAAGTAAAATAATAGTCTTAATTATTTTAGCAAGGGAGTTGAATGCCAGAAGAGGACTGTGACTCCAAGTCATCCTAGTCTGGGAAAAAACTAGGGACGGACAGACTCGGGGAGAGGACCAGCGATCACCAGACACAGCCCCTGACAAGTCCCGTTTATACTTTGGTGACTCCTCAGGGAAATAATGAGCTCTCTGCAAAATGCAATAATTTGATTAGGGAAGAAGGGAAAAAAAAAGGACATCATCAGCATAGCTGGAACACTTAATTTCCTAATTGACATCTTTGCCCTCCTAGTAGAACTCAGTAACTTAAACTAAGGTAGAGTCTCAGCAGAGCCTAGAGCACGTACCCTATGTGCCCCTGTAACTGGGCTGGTTTCCTGTAGCAGGATATATAGCGTGGGGTTGTCCTGGTCAGAGTGGGTCCTTTTTTTCAGCTCTTAAGTGTCTTAATAGAGCATGAAATATTTTTATAAGTTTTGGGGGGAAAAAACAGCTATTCTTACAGGTATTCCATAGTTGGCGTAAAATGGGAGTACTCTCTCTCTTAAAAGAATAATTTGCCGTTTATTTTGAGCCTACAGCAATGTCACTGCTAACCTTTCACTGCCAACTTTTCACACACAGGAAAATGAGAGCATTTTTAATTAACTTCCTCTTTTTTTTCTTTTGCAGGAAAGTTTGTTCACCCAGAAATACTCCAGCTTGTATCTCTGATTAACACAGAAAGGAATAAAAAAATAGCTGCTGCACCTCATCCACATTCCTGAGGTGTTCTTAAATGCTGTAGCTATAATAAATATTTTGTTTTGTATTCTGTGCATTATTTTTCTTCCCATAACATCACTAATTCTGCCAGCAGATTTTTTTCTGTGTGTTCACTGCTGAGAATCCCAGGACTACTTAGATAGTAGGTCTAGGAGGTAGGGTAGTTATCTCCTAGATCAGAGTTAAGGACCAAATATTTAGAATGAGTTTGTTTGTGTTTTTCTTGTTTTTAATCAGCCTCCGATTGATGCAGTCTCGGTTACAAATAAGATTCTCCACTGGGGAAGGTCAGGTGAGTTTAAAATTTAGCTGATTGCAATCCAATTTGTTCATGTAATGCACTGACTGGGACGGGTAGTTTTGTTCTGTGACTTCTAGGTATGTATGGGTTTAAGTACCTTCAGATGGGTTAATACCTGTTCACTGCGCTACACAGAAGCGAGACCAGTGAGTACGTTTCTCTAGAAGCTCTTGACAGAGACAAGCTTAGAGATGAGATTTCTTTGGAGTGCCATCAGCCTTAAGAAGTGATGGTGGATAAAACTGATAATCTCATTAATTACAGTTTCTCAATGCATTTGTTGTTTCATACAATTTTTCTGCTGCTCACGTGTTGTATCAGGGAATGGCACTGACATCCCCCGACTCCCCCTCACCCCGGACTGGCAATTATACAGACTTTTGCACAAGTAATTGATAATCACAGAATAGCTGAGGTCGGGAGAGACCTTTTGGAGCTTGTGCAGTCTGTACCCCTCTATGCCCGTGTAAAGCTGGCCGTCCCTTCTTCAGGCTGTTACACACTGGTGCTAATTCTGCTGTAAGTGAGAGTTTTTAGCAGAAGTAATAATGCTAATGTGAAAGTACAGTATGGTTGTCAAGTAAAGCTGTAGTGGTGGTAAATGCCATAGTGAGGCCAGTGTCTGCACCATTAACGGTTGAGTTGTGTGCAGCTGGAGATTAGGGCGATGTCACAATTACCAGATAATTAAAGTTTGCACCTGCAAAAATTAGATGGTGGAGACTTGGAGCTAGCTTCCCTGCCTTCAGTCTCCTGTCAAATGAGGCAGCATACAACTCAATCGAATTGTCATTCCCTTTAAAGGTAAGCGATTTAGCTGAGCACAGATCTTCGGGCACCATGGCTCGGGAAACGTCTCCTTTACGCAGACCACGGGGGCCTGGCGGCAGCGCGTCCTGCGGCACAGAGTGCTGCGCAGAGCTGCCGGGAGCTCCTGCCTCAGGGGCCGGCGCAGTGCGCGAGGGCTGCAGAGAGTATTGGTCCAGGTGGGACGTGGGAAGCCTGCTCTGCTCAGGGAACAACACCGGGCAGCAGCTGGGCCTCTATCAGGGTTGCATGGCGAGGTTTTGATAGCTGGGGGACTACGGGGGTGTAAGCTTCAGCTAGCTGGGGGGCTGCAGCTTCTGTGAGAAGCTGCTGAAGCTTCCCCCCGTGGCTGAGCCAACGCCAGCCGGCTCCAAGGCGGACCTGCCGCTGGCCAAGGCCGAGCCCATCAGTCATGGTAGCGCCTCTGAGATAACATTTAAAAAGGGGGATAAAAAAACCTGCGGGGCAGCAGCTGTGAGAGAGGAGTGAGAATATGTGAGAGCAACTGCTCTGCAGACACCAAGGCCTGTGAAGAAGGAGGGGGGAGGAGGTGTTCCAGCTGCTGGAAAAGAGATTCCCCCACAGCCCGTGGTGAAGACCATGGTGAGGCAGGCTGTCCCCCTGCAGCCCGTGGAGGTACATGGTGGAGCAGATATCCACCTGCAGCCTGTGGGGGACCTCACACTGGAGCAGATGTGTGCCTGAAGGAGGCTGTGACCCTGTGGGAAGCCCGTGCTGGAGCAGGCTCCTGGCAGGAATTGTGACCCCATGCGGGACCCACACTGGAGCAGCCTGTTCCTGAAGGACTGCACCCCATGGAAGAGACACACGCTGGAACAGCTCGTGAAGAACTGCAGCTTGTGGGAAGGACTCACATTGGAGAAGTTCATGGAGGACTGTCTCCTGTGGGAGGGACCCCACACTGGAGCAGGAGAAGAGTGTGAGGAGTCCTCCCCCTGAGGGGGAAGGAGCAGCAGAGACAACGTGTGACCACAACCCCTATTCCCATCCCTGTGTTGGTCAGGGGGAGGAGGTAGAGAATTCAGGAGTGAAGTTGAGCCTGGGAAGAAGGGAAGGGTGGGGGGAAGGTGTTTTAAGATTTAGTTTTTATGATTAATTTAATTTTCTCCAAGACAAGTCTGTTTTGTCTGTGACAGTAATTGCTGAATGATCTCCCTGTCCTTATCTTGACCCACGAGCCTTTTGTTACATTTTCTGTCCCCTGTCCAGCTGAGGAGGGCAGAGATAGAACAGCTTTGGTGGGACCTGGCTTCCAGCCAGGGTGGACCCACCACGGTGCCCTGTGGAGACCCTGGAAGAACAAGCTGCCCTTTACTGAGCAATACAAAACTGTTTAGTGGTTACGGGTGGCTGATGGCCATACTGCAGGGGTGACGGAGCAGGCCCATCATTCAGCATTTTTGTCCCACCAAGATGGATACAAACCACAGTCTCCGTTAGTTTGTATTGAAGTGGGGTTGGAACAAGATGACCTTTAAGGCCCCTTCCAATGCTACAGATGCATCAGAAGGCATAACTGAGAACGTTCTTGACAAACAAGAGAAGTGGCCTTAAAAAGATGTGCGATAGAAACCCACGCAGCGCAGGAACAGTCGGTTCCTCCAACGCAGCAGGAGGCTTTACTGGCTGGCGATGTGCCGTTCTGCGGGGGGTCCAGGGGACGCAGCGCTCAACCCCAGTCAGCCCTGCTGTGGTGGGAGGTAAGTGCTATCCCGGGAAGCAGGGACGGGGTGTGAGTCTGTGTTGTGTGGGGTTTGGCTTTGTTTAAAGAAATCCAGCAGGTACTCGATGTAAAATTGCATTCCCCTCTGCTCGCTGCAGGTGCAACTGTGCGTCAGTTTTGGGCACTGCGTTTTAGCAGAAATAGGAATTGGTTGGGAAGAGACTGGAGGAGAAAGTGCGATCGGAAAGCGTGAGCCGTGATGAGGGGTTGCTAGAAAGGTTAGCAAACAGCCTGTGGGGCTTCAGGCTCCCGCGTGCAGTACCAAAGTGCGCTGTTAATGTGTTGGAAAAGTGTCCTAGGCCCTGGACA
The DNA here is from genome assembly GCA_013398915.1 of Dromas ardeola. NCBI lineage: Eukaryota > Metazoa > Chordata > Aves > Charadriiformes > Dromadidae > Dromas > Dromas ardeola. Next base: position 138,607 of record VYZM01011071.1, on the reverse strand, counting down.
CGTCACGGCTTGTGAGAGGAAATCACCTCCTCCCCTCTCGTTCTCCTGACCACCATATCAGCGTGGAGCCTACACGTAGTGGCAGCTGCTGTGATGACAGTAACGTGTAAGGATCTAGCTGGAAGAGAAGCTTGTCTGGCCACCCTGCCTCCACCAGCAGTCATACTGCCAGACACTCTTTAAAGTATGCTCTTAATGAACGTAGTTAGAAACAATTTACTGGGTTCCCAGAAGCATTTTTCTGTGTGTATATGTATATACACGCATATATATGTATATGAATAAAATGAGGTCTAGTCAGTGTCCTGTAGAAGATGACAGTGCTTGGACTATGTTTTAACCTCGGTAGAGCTGCCGGCCCTGCTCAAAAGAAGGTCAATAGTGTTAGAACTAGCTGATGTTTTCTGCCACGCATTTCAGTTTTACTGAACTCTGCTCGATCATTTTTCCTCCTTTGAACCTCAACAATTTCAAAACTTGGGCCTCCGATTTCCATGGGGAACTTCAGGTCCGGAAAGGACTGAGCAGATTTTAAAAAGTGTAGGAATGGCAGATTAAGTTCTTGCAATTTACCTCGATACTCCGGAGTGACACAGCAAGGCTTAGAGATGCACAGTAATACTGGTAAATACACAGAATTAAAACATCACAAAGCGTAAAAGAGTAAGAGAGAAATTTATTTTCAGTAAGAATATCAATAACTTCATTTACACAAACTAAGTTGACCATTAATACCTTCTTTATTTAAATAAATTCACACTTATGCACAAAACCACGTAAAATAAGCTAGCAAACTGTTACAAGAAAACTACTTAAAAAAAAATGAATTAGATTTGCTTCCATGCTAAAAATCGCACTAAAGAGGCATTTGATATAAATGTCAAAAGTTAACTTATGTCCAGTAGAACATTACAAAAGGACTTCCAACGTTGTAAAAGCTATAACAAAAGCCACACAGGAAAAAAAAAAAATTCACTTAAAGCCCAGTTTCCTCACAAGATTTTAAGCAGTCTGTAATGTCAAACTCACTAACACTGATTTGAAGCTTTGGCTTATGCTCAAAAAATGCATCCATTTTGAAAGTAGCCAGACTGTTTTTCCATCCTGTTTATACTTTATTGACAAAGTTCTGCTCATCTCAGTCTGGTGAACTCAGGATTGCAACAAGCAGACTGACACGTGCTCACTAGACAGCAAGATAGTGTCACAAGCGCGCTGCTCTTTTCTTCAAGAGAAAAAAAAAAAAAAAAAAGGATGCAAGAAAACATGCTGAAGCAAAGCCGAGAGCTGACTGGCTCTTGGTGATTAAGCAGATATAATGCAGCTGGTGGAATTACATCCCGGAGTGAAGCACGACAAAATTTGACACCAAGAGTGAAGTACCTACTCAGCCTGTGTCTTGTACGATAACGGGGTTTACGGGAGCAGCTCTGAAATGCGGACAGGCGGCGTGGGCTCTCTAACCCATGGCACAGCTCGAGCCAGTTGTTGGGTTTGTGTTCTTTCACTTAAGGCTGTATCTTGACTGAGGCTCATAAATTTACCTTCCCTTATTTTTCAGGGGAAGACATGGAGGCAAAATTATTACAGGTTCCCTCCGCTCCACTTCCTTTTGCAATTAACTTACACTGTCAAGTCTTATCAAACAACAGAGAGCAAGCAACGGAACATATTTTTAAACCGAAGCTTTTCCAGATACAATGATCGTCTTAAATCAGCAGCTCTGATCAGTTCAGTTCCTGTATGAATGAATCACTGGGTGTCCCTTCCTGTCCTCTGTAACTCTGCTGACTAATGGGTGGAGGGCAATGCCAGACTGTACCAGTGAAGGAGAAAAAACTTTTTGTGACAATAAGTGATTTAATTTCGTTACAAAATAGATCATGTACAGACACTCCTGAGCAAAGGGCACCTGGTATGGCTGGTAGACAGCTGGTACATGGACTACTGCTGGCAGTAGAAATCGTTGCACAGCTCTAGGTCCATCTGTCTGATGTGGCACTGAGAGGGGAGTTGGAAAACCGCAAATAGGAAACAGCAAACTAAAAGAAGTAAGGACCAGAGACTGGGAGAGCGCTGGAGGGAAGTTACGTGAAAATGAAAGCTAGTTTGGTCACTTAACATAGAATTTAGAGCATTGTAAGTCAATGACTTGCACGTGGTTTCTATGGTGTACAAAGTACCTGACGATAAAATGGCCCATCCAAAATACAAATAGAGAGGGGAAACATTTCCCCAGCACAAGGCCAGGGAAGCAATTTTCCAAAGCTGACAAAACCTTTGCACAAGTTGAATGGCGAGGGAGGTCTAAAAATCACTGGCTGATCATCAGTGTCTGAAGAGAGGCATGTGAGGCTCAGGAGGGCCTGGGGTCTAACACTGAAGCTCTTCTTCACTCTCAGGGAGTCGGGTGCCAGCAAGAGAGCTCTGAGCACTGGCGTGGGCCGTAGAGCTGAGAACTTCTTCAAAACTGCCCCCTGTGTGGCTTGTCCCACCAACCTTGGTCTGAAAGAAGGCGAACAAAGAGAACAGTGAGTGCCGTTTGCATTCCACCCCCTGGCCGTGGAGGGCTGGGAACTGTTCAGAGCAGGCAGAGAACATATGGGGTTGGATTTTTCTTAGAAAAAAAGCCATAAAACCAGTCAAATAAAGCAACCCTTTTCCTCCCCCAATTTCTAAGCTTCTAGGGGGCAATCATAAAAATCTGCCAGTGGCATTTATCATATGCCTGAAGGAACCAGTCCCTAAGTAGGTCTCAGGCAGGATCCTGTATCCTACCAGTAAACTTAGTGCAGTTATTCATATGAGTAGCTCCCTGGTTTCACTGTTTCTTCCAGTTCTACACAGGCTGATAAGAGATGGGTATTAAAATGAACTGGTTCATTTGCCGAGTAAAGTGGCCCCCCCGCCAGCAATGGTAACACAGCTGCTCTCAAAATACATAAACCGTACTGGGATTTTAGACAGAAACAGTAACCAAAGAACCAAAACCAGCAACTTGGCTCCCTTTAGGTACTTGTAGCTGCCTAAATACTGAAATACAAAAACTGTCCGCAACATTTTCCTGTGGGGAGGGCAGGAAGAGATACCAAATTCCATGAATCAAACACATGACAATGTGCGCACAGGTCATCTGCTTTCAAAATGCTTCGGTTTGCTGAATTTGTAAATATAAGTGTTAAAACCAAAACCCAACATGGCTAAATCTCTGAAAGAGAGTTTTCCTGACAACGACAGAGCTTTATCTAAAGATTGGAAATGGTCAAGACTAAGTGACGAAGAGACAAAGCCATTTTGACCGAGTTGTGTTATCTTGGTAAGCGAGCGTTCTTTTGTGGTTTGTCTTGCTGATATGCCCAATGGAAGCTGATTCAAGCCTGAAAACAGGACAAAACTTTTTATTCCTAGAACTGCAGCAGGACTTAAAAGACAAGCTGGCATTTTTCCAGCCTGTCAGCCACTGAATGCTTAGGAAGATTACTTTAATTAAATGAACTTTGTGTCCTAAGTTTCCAAAGAGTTAATCCTGTGTAATCCTTTGTTTCGTGAGCTCTAGCACAGGAGCTTGCCTACCTTGAAAGCTCAATAAAATAAGGTAGTAGTAGGCTTGATACTTGCTCTGGCAGTTTGAGTCACTGTTATTAAAAGTTCCCCTCTCCAGAGGTAAAAATCTGTATCTAGTGGGCTGTGCTGGTGTTCGGAAAGTATCTATTGGTTATCTAAACGGGTAGAAGGAACGCCAAGAGATAAGCAAGCGATACGCTTGACTGCAACAGACAGGAATTCAGACCTTCTAAGCTGATGCACCCCACTGCATGAATGATTTCTCCTACAGTGAGGTCGAGTATAAAAAGCATTTGCAGCGAAGGTGAGAAGAATGAATAGGAAGGTGCGAAGAGGCACTGAGCTGGGGCTCTGGAGGTCTGAGTTCTGTTCTAGCTCCTTGGGATGCTCCCAGTTTTCCCTGGGGTGCAGCCTCCCACCTCTGAAACTGCGATGTTTCCTTCTCTGCCGCAGTGCAATGGAAATGACATTACCCTGCACTTCCATGACTTAAAGTTGTCAGAACAGCCTATCACTAAATAAACCTGAACACTCAAAAATCTGAAAATGACAGAGCAACCCCGCGTTCTTTGATGGACATGCTGATTTAGAAACATAAAAATAAACCAAGCTCTCTGCTGCTTACTTTCCTCAGACACTGACTGGAAAATTTCATCTACTGCACGATTTCACAGTGGCATGGAAAAGTCAGACCTTCCCGGTGCACCGGCTGCTTCCGTTCTAGCAGTAATTTGCATTTTCTGTAAGATGTCCTTCTGTCACAACTGGAAGGCCTTTTTTTTTTCTTTTTTCATGCTTGACAAGCTGTAATGCCTTTTGACATTAATCTAGTATTTTCAGTTCCCCCTAAAATGAGGGGTGATCAATTTGGCCCTTGTCCACTGACAAAGTGCACTTGGAATGTGTTGAAATCTTTCTGTTGCAGCAAAGTAAAGTGCCATTTTATGAGCACACGACTTTATCTGATTAATAAGAGCCATTAGGAGACAAACCCTCTTGTTCCCCCCTTGAATGTGCCTTACCATGCAGCAAAGACCAGCTCACTGCAAATTTGCCGTGTCTGCCCTGCTGCGTAAGAGCCTTTACGAGTGCTATTAGTGATAACTGGTAACTTTGCCGCCAGATCGTTCCTGTCCCAAAGCAAATACGTCAATAGAGTTTTGAAATTTAAAATCCAGACAAAACATTGAAATTTGAGAGGAAACACAGCTGCATTAAAGAAAGGTGGGTTCAGTGCCACGAGCCACACCAGTAGCATGAATAACGCCTGAGTTACATGACAGCTCCCACCAGCTGAGTGCGGGCCGCCTGGTGAGTACGTCCCTCGTATTGAAAGGTGTAGCTCAGGGATGGAAGTTCACTCTGCCAGGCACAGGGCCGCGTCTGTCTGGCAGGGCACAGCACAAAGCTCATGAGCCCACACGGCTTGCAAAATCTGACCTTGTATCTGCACGTGGTTCTCTGCCTTGCACAGCATAATCAACCGTGGTCACACCTTATGAGACGTCTCTGCTTTCCCTTTTAGTATGGCCATATTTTTGGCATTTCTGAGACCACTTGCTTACTTTGGAAGACAACAGAAGCAATTTATTAGTAACAGTGCAGAGAAAGACTATTTCTTTGCATCTTGCCTTATTTTCCATTAGCTGTCTTGCAGTTCCATGAAACTCTTGATGAAAGACATAGAGGTTCTGAAGCGGGTCCAGAGAAAGGCAACGAAGCTGGGGAGGGGTCTAGGGCACAAGTCTTACGAGGAGCGGCTGAGGGAGCTGGGGTTCTTTATCCTGGAGAAAAGGAGGCTGAGGGGAGACCTTATCATGCTCTACAACGACCTGAAAGGAGGCTGTAGAGAGGTGGGGGTCGGTCTCTTCTCCCAAGTAACAGGCTATAGGACAAGAGGAAATGGCCTCAATTTGCGCCAGGGGAGGGTTAGGATGGGTATTAGGAAAAACTTCTTCACTGAAAGGGTTATCAAACATCAGAACAGGTTGCCCAGAGAAGTGGTTGAATCACCATCCCTGGTGGTATTTAAATATGGTGCTTATGGAAATAGTTTAGTGGTGGTTTTTGGCAATGATAGGTTAATGGTTGGACTCGATGATCTTAAAGGTCCCTTCCAACCTAGACAATTCTATGATTCTATGATTCTAAGTTCAATCGGTCTCCTGTACAAATGATAGGGACAACTCAGCTGTCACACTTTAACACGCACAGCCATGTAACTCTGCCTCTAACCTTTACCTTAAGGCTTGTGACAGTGGTCTCAACCTTCTCCTCAAACGATTTGAAAGTTGGAGAATTCCTAGGAGAAAAAGGAAGTTGAAGGAAAGAAGAAGAGTCAGTTGCAAACGTAATGGAGTAACTCCACAGTTTTATCAGTTCTTACCAGGCAACAATGCTAGGAGAGAACAAAGGCTGTCCGGCAGCACAGGGCGATAGACTGAGAGTATGAACAGTCACTTCTGCTCTGTCAGTCAAATCCAGTTACGGTAATTGGATGAGTATTTTTTAGCTACAAATTTGCAAAAGCAGAACCTGCCTAGAAATTGAAACCAGTGACTGGCCTGCCTACCCACTGACACATTTATTACGTTCTCAGAAGAACAACCAGGGAGCGCTGGCTGTAGTGCGGCATTTCTACGGTTTTATCCATTTGTGTTGTTGCTATAAAGAAATTACCATTTTTTTCAGCTGATGACCAAGTTAATAATTTACATAATTAAAAAGATGACAGTTCAATGTCCTAAGGCTGGGATGAAGGCGATTAGAACGACATAGGAAGTGGGTCCAAAATGCTTTTAAGGAATCCTGACACCCACACCACCACCACCGCCACACACCCCG
>VYZM01011071.1:91695-132157 GCA_013398915.1 Dromas ardeola | reverse complement strand
CTTGCTGCTTTCAAAGACATTACGGACGCTTTTCCAAAGGTGCCCCTCTGACAAAGCTAAACTTTTCTCTGCCGTTCACTGCCTGTAGAATATAACACAACACTGGTTTTGGGAAAAATGTGAGTTGAACATATCTTAGAAGAATAAAAAAATAAATAAATAAAAAAAGGCAACAGCTGTGATTTTCCTTCTTAAACCAAATCACGTATTTTGTTTGCTGGCTTGCCTACCAACCTTGTTCATTCACTCTTGCTTTCTTTCTCCAAAACTTGAAACATAGGTTCTCCCTCATTTTAAATGCATTCAGATGACAGAAACTTCTACCACTGAAAGCGCAGGGTACCTCCTAGTAACATGGCTAACAGGATGCACTAAAAACATCCATTTGTCCCTACATGAAATGAAAGATAACAGTGTTCTTTAACCGTAACGGAGGGTACCCTCACAGTGGAACAACGAGGCACGACCACTTTACCCTGGCAGATGCCCATGCCTCTTTGTCATCCATGGGGAAAGGCAAACACATGCAGGAGCCTGCGCTTCATTCCTCAAAGCCATGAAGCCAATGGCTGCTAAAACTTTAGTGTTCCAGTTCACTCTCCTTGCACATTCTGGGAACTTACCAGGAGCATGATGATGGCCTCTATTTCTGCACATACATTTACATCATATCCCTCATCAGGCTAAGTTAAACTGACCCTAATTTAAGGAAAGGGCAAGTGGAAGCCAATTGGAAAAATAATGCAGGTTTACTTCTGATTTCTGTTGAATAGGTGATATTCATAGGGCAAGAAGGGTCAAAAGGAGAGAGAAACCGAGTTTTATGGCTTACATTTGACCCATAAGTCACACTGGTGAATGCTCGCCTTAAAGTATCCACCTGCTGAAGCTGAACAAGTTAGCATCCATCGTATACTTAGGAGACTTATTTTCCCTACATGCTTGGTAAGGAGTGGGGATATTCATATATTTGGAGGCTGAGGGGGTAAAAAGAAAGCTGGATCCTAATTTTGTTGAAAACAGTCAAAGCTTTACTTGAACAGACATCAATATTTGGCTGCAGTCAAGTAAAGCATGATTATAGCCATTAAAATATGAAAGCACTCATTTAAAATCCCTCCATAGGAGCACGATCCAAAGCCTGCTGGAGTGGAAAGCATCTCTGACGTTAATGGGCTTTGGATGATGTTCTAGAGACAGCAAAACAACTGAATTTCAGATTCAGTAATACCAACAACCATCAACTACCCAAATACATCTCAGAACTGCTTTGTTTACTGAGAGGCTTGTACTAGAGATTAAACAGTTAATACAATTAAAAGGAAAAAACCACAGATGGCCTCTCCTGCAGCCCATATCTACATGAATAACCTTAATTGATTGAAGTGGGACTCTTCATCCAACTAACAACTGCAAGATCAGGATCAAAGTATGCAAATCCCCCCCTTGTCACCCTGTTGAACATCACCATAGCAAATAGAATATGGGTAGCATATTACCTCATTGCAGGCATGCTTATGGAATGGCGAATAGAGTAGCTGTGGGATGAAAACAAAAGACAAGGAAAAAAAACCTGTAAAATCCAGTTTGCAACATGATTATAACATATTTTTTAAAATTAACTTTAAAAAAAACCCATGTATTTTCCAGAGTGCGGTACTCTCCCTCTCCTGATAGCAACAGCTTGTCAAACTCACCTGTGAACTCCAGCTCACTTTCAGCACTGAAGATCTTACCGTGACATTCTCATGTCAACCGATCAGCAATTTAATAGGGCTCAAAAGAATGATGCAAAACAGTTCCTGGCAATATCCATTTAAATGACACAGACGCCTGCTATTTACAGAGACATGCAACATGTGAGAGAGGAACAGAGAGCTACCTGTGTGTTCTGCAGTGACAGACGATAGGCTGTGTGTTGGGTGAGTACGGTGCACCTCAGGTTTGTGAACATAAACAGAGCTGGTCCAAGGCAGGAGGTGAGTAGGCAATTGCCTGCCTTTGCTGCATGTACAACGTACACAGTCCAAATAGCCAGTGCTGGCCCCCAATTTGTACAGGCTCCTGCACAACAGGCTGCCTCAACAAGGGGTTTCTTCAACCAGAAAGGCAGCGCTCTCAGCTGCAGCAGTTGCTGTCCCCATCTCTCTAGGACATTTCACCTCCTCCTTCACACCTCAACACTACCAAGAGTAGAAAGCTGTTCTCCACAGCTCTCATCCAGCTCTCCTCACCACACTTCCCTCCTCAGACTTCCCAACAGCAAGAGTATCGGAAGGTTGGCAAGTGGAGGATGGAGCCTCTGCATCCCTCAAAGATCCCCAAATCCTCTTGCACACCTTCAGCCCTGCACACGGCCACTCACCCTAACCACATTCTCCCACCCGAGCCACCAAAGCCAACTCTGCTATCATAGCGTCACCTATTCCTTGCTGCTGGGAAGCATCAAGCCTGTTCTGACTATGAATCTTTATTTGAAGTGTAAGAACTGTCCATAAGGACATTTAGATCTGAACATTGTAAGTAAATTGTGCGCTGCAAGAGTATGTATCCTTTCAAAAATGCCTGCATGGCTGCTTTCAGTATTGACTGACAGCTGCAGCCTGGCCTGATTGAGAACAGTGAGAGCTTTACTTTAAGGGACACCAACATTTGGCTGCAATCAAGAAAAGCATGATTATAGCATTAAAAAATAAAAGCTCTCATATAAACAGCACATATGTTTGTTCTAAACGATACAAATTCAGAGCAGCACTGTGTCCATACACACACAAAAGATTTTTTTTTTTTTCCAGATTAAAGATTCAGAAATGGGAGCAGGGGGAAGCTGAGGGGGAGGAAAGAGCTATTTGGCAAGGTGGGATGGAGAGATCTCATGTGAACTGTTTGCTGTTGTGTATATTTTAAGGCTTCTGCTAAGTTCAGATAGACAAGAACTGACAGCAGACAATGCAAATGTTTCATGTTCAATTTTTCACATAATTTTTAAGACTTACGAAAGATGAGCCCAAACATTTCACAAGTGCAGCAAATCTTTAACAATCCCAGCTAAATTAAACAAGCGTGCTTGCCATCTTAGTCTTGTAACACGTGACAAATGGGCAAAAATAAGAATTTGGAAGTATTTCAGCATAGGCTGCTCCTCTTCTAATAGCAAAGCATTCCAAATACGAAGGTCTAAGTAAGAAGATTACATTGTGCCAAATTAAATTCGCACAGCTGAGAGATGGCATGTGACAGACAATCTGAATACTAAGTGCACATTTCACTAAGTTCATCTTTTAATTTCTTTACAGAGGTAAGGATGAAAGTTACAGAAACAGTGACAACATCTTCTTTTAGTAGGAGCCTAAAACATTAAGCTTTTTTAAAGACACACGTCTGTGATGGTGATCAGTGCAGAGGCGGAGAACAGAGATCCTTCCTGACAAAGGTTGCTAAACATTGCAATTTGGTTTCATGTCAGAGTGAGACAGGAAGGTCAACCTGTGCCCCATTTTGAAGTTTTCTCAGTGAAGTAAGAGGCCGTGTTAGGACCACTTAGCTGAACAGAAAAATTGCACTTGATCTGTCAGACTTGATCTGTCCCGTGCACTGGCAGAGGGAGAAGGGGGATTGCTACATTGCTACAAGGCCAGAGGGACCGCAGGGGATTCAGGGCTGTTCAGCCCCTCTGCTGGGTGAACTGACATAGAGCCAGACGACTCATAGAATCTTTCAGCACACATAAAATTGTTTTATAATTCATCAAAATTGTTTTATCATTCATCATATACTGAAGTGTTTTACAGCATGAATAAATTCAAGCTCTAAATATACAGAACGCCTTTAATCATGTTAAGAACTTGGCCTACTGTTAGAAATTTCTCCAGGACTCCAGACTTCTAAAGAGTCACCATGTACACTTCATAACTAATATACTTTTGCTTTATTGAAGAGGAGGTAATTAAATACTTTATGCAATCTTCATAAAACTTTGCTGGCTGAATAGAATTTTTACTGAGCGTTTGTTGTTTGTGTTCCAACTTCTGACAGAAAAAGGTGGTCCAGAGAATGGGATTACATATGAATAGGTTTTCCAAAGAGCAACATCTTTTGAATGTGTTCATTATTTGAATTTGAGACTAATCTACTCAAGAGCAAGGCAAACACACTCTCACCCCTTAGTCCAGTCCTTTCCTCATTATACTCACTATGCTGTAAAAACGAGGCATTACAGTGTAAGTAGCAAATGTTTTTACCATCTTTAATGATGCTAAAAGGAAAGAGGTTACTGCATTACATTCCATAAAAACAATGCTGCCAAATACAGAGGCAGTATTCAAGGAGAGTAATGTGTCTTACCCAATTGAATGCGATCTGTGGTGGATGCACAAGGAAAGAAAAGCAAGAGTTAAAAGTATTACGAAAATGTAACAAAAATATACATATATATCTGTAGCATGTCAAACTGCCCGAGGAGAAAAATGAAATCATTTGCATTCAAATCTTGACACTGGAATAATTCACACTAGAACATGAATCAGTTGAGATTCCTTCAAAGCAAACATGTTCACACACTCCTTCGCTACGCAGTTACCTGTTCTGTGTGTAACGAAGAACGCGAAGTTTTGTCTTCTAAAATTTGTGTTATTAGATCAGATTTAAACAATGATAACTGTTTTTCCCACCCAAAATCCTACCTTAATCTCATTAAATAGAAAGCATAGGCAGACTGGAATTTTACAAGTACCTCAGCAGCAAATGTCTTTTTTTCCCCCCTCTGGATTTCTTAATCATGTCTCCGTTGAGAAGGGTATGGAAAAAATAAGGAGCTTTTAATTCCTAAAATGACATTTTCTAAAACACTACTTCCTTGTTGAAAACAATACTTGAAACACTTTGACACTGTTTTCCAGCTCACAAGAAACTTAATTAAGGCAGCAGAACTGGGAGAGGCACACTGATATACAATATTCAAAGGACGTCATTAAGGTTCCAAAGTCGAGAAATGATGAGGCAGACAGCCTCGCCTTCATCTGTGTGTTACTGATGTAGGCTTTAATTACAGACCACTTCAAGGGAACACCTGCCTCATGCAGTGAGACAGATAGATGGTGCACACTTAATGAACATCTCTTCAGTACTTGTTTTTCACATCCTTTTCCAGTGTGTGGTGTGATGCATTATTTACTGAACAATATTCACACCTTGCTCTGAAGAAAAGTATTGATTTCTTCAGGGTTATTTACAGGGCTCATCATCATGTATGCGGGTGCTTCTCAAACATTCGTGGATTTATCTTTACAACACATTCTGTTTAGACCTACTTAGGTAATACTGTCGCCATACATAGCCTCCTTGTACTACCTGCTGACTCCCAGTAACAGCCACCCCCTTTCTCCATGCTAATACAGATACTTGTACACCCAATATTTGCTACTGAAAAACTGTGTTATTGCAGAGCTCTCAAGGCCAGCACAAATGAAGAGGTGAGTGCCAGTAGAAATGACAGAAAACAACTGCTTCACCAATCAGCAAAATAAATGCTCATGAAGTTACATTCTGAAGCAAGAAAATATTGCTATTTCCTTTATAGGGGATATCAGAGACACAAAGGTTTAAGAACAGTAGTTATGGGTATGACAACTACCATATTTCAGGGAATTGAGCTCCCAATGAGTTCAGCAACACTTTTAAGTGCCCAGAACACCCCTAGTTCACAGGAAATCCTGTAAATGCACAGCAAAAGGCTGTGCAACACTCTACTACCACCACAACAAGAAACCCAAACAGGCACAATAAAGGCACACCAAAAAATCAACTCCCACAGCGCTAAAGAAGATTAATTATACCTGAGCCATCTCCAACAGATACTGGCCTAACTTGTTTCTAAAAACCTTCAACGAGAGAGATTTCACAGCCTTCAGAAATAACCTGTGCTCCTGTTCAGCTTTATAGCTGAATGCTTTTCCTGATTTAACGATAAGCATTAACTTACTACGTCCTCCCTTCCCTTTCATTATTCAGCCACACTTGTCTAGCCTAAAAGCCATCTCGTTCAAACACTCTAACTGGCTGTATTTTCTGAAGCTGCGTTTTAACTTTTTTTATTTTTCTCCTCATTCCTTCCGGTTCATCTGCACACCCTTCCACGGGCACTGCCCTTGCACTGGCCTGATTACTCCAGCTGAGTCCTCATCAGAGCTGAGCAGAGCTACTCTCTCCGGAATCTTACAGAAAACACTCCTGTAACACTTGCTGGAATTAAGCAATGATTGCATGACAGCATTGACTCCTGGTGCGTTTGTGAGCCATTAGCCCTTATCTGCAAAGCCACCGCCCAGCTGGCTGCTCAGTGCTCCCCATCTCTGCTTTTGATTTTTTTCCATCTGTCAATAAACCAGAACAGCACCTTACACTTTCCTACACTGGATTTCATTTTATCACTTAAAATAAATTTGAATTCTAATGCTGCTGTCTAAAGTGCTCGCATTCCCTCCCACTGCAGTCATCTGGGGATTTTAAGTGTACACATGATGCCACCATCCAAACCTGTAATGAAAATGCTGAAGAGTAACAGAGTCAGGACAGATGCCTGCAAATTCCTGCATTATGGTGAGCTACTGAGACGTATTCTTTGAAAATCATTTTCAACTCTCTGTGCCCTCTTCCTGCTAAATCAGTAACACCTAAACTCTGTTTCTCTAGTTCACTTGCAGGAGTGAAAACAGTATGGACAGTCTTATCAAAGTCAGGCTCTATCACATCTCCTGCCTCCCCTCCGTCCTCTATGTCAGGTGCTGTCAGTTCAAGATAAATTGTTCTTGATAAACCCTTTTATGTTTTCGCCATCATGCTTTCTAGACGTTTAGAAAATAACAGGTTAATGCATCCCCCCAGTATCTGCTTTGTGTTTCCCAGAACTTCCCTTGCCCCTTTCCAGAGGGATGAACTTTGCCTTCTTCCACCCCTCTGGGACCTCATGTGCCTTCTGTGCTGATTCCCATCTTCTCTGAGGGGCACACTCAGCTGCCACCGTTGGGCCCCCAGGCTCTCCCTCCCTGCACTCTTCTGTCTCTTTCCACACGTGCCTTCCAACTCCTGGCAGGAATGAGGCATTATGTTATCTTTATTCATCTTGAGAGCTGGCTCATCCCAGGCACTGAATTTGAAAGGGGTCTGTGCTATCATGTAATTAAAGAAAATGTACGAGACAGCTGAATGAAGGATGCATAAGCAGTATAACTGCTGACATCCTAATTTGCATGCATGCCTTTGATAGCTTAATCTTTAAATGCGTTTACTTCTGTAGTAGTAATATATGTGGTAGTGTGCATGTGGTAGTGTAGTGTACGTAGTTACCTTTTTTATTTTTTGTTTTAAAGCAAACAAAAAATCAGAAAGCCTCCCACTTGGTAACACAGCTTGTTACTAAAAAGGCCATCAGCAGGGATGAAACTCTTAGATCCACAAAGACAGCTGGAGAGTAGTCCAGCAGTATTGCATGAAAAGATCCAAACTTTGCCAATATTCAAAGGAGCAAGGGATAAAGACCCTCAGCCCCGCATCACATCTGTGCTCTACATGGCAAGAGCCATGTTGAAATGTTAGCATAACCTCTACTTTTGAGAGACCTGAGCCCATGCTACTGTCCTATGAGTGATCTGGGACTCCACTCTTCCCCTTTGCCTCCCTTCTCTATGTCAGAACATGTTAAAGGAGACAATATGAGCTGGGGGTGAAGGGGCAACAGAAAATCCTGATGGCATATCATTAATCACAGGAGCTATTAATGAAGAATCTATTATCTTAACTATAGTACTAGTGCCTGGCTTGTCTCCTAAATCAAAAGTATCTGTTTTCATATGCATTTCTGGTATTTCTAGTAACATGATCATATTAAATAGAATGCATTACAACTGTAATGAGAACTTACAAGCACCAATAATTAATACAAAATTTAGAAGATGTAAAACGCTACTGATTATTCATGCACAAAATGAATTAGAGAGTTGCGAGACTGGGAAGCTCCAGTGGGGATAAAAGAGAAGCACAGCAGCTGCACGAAAAGCACTTTGTCCCCAAAGGGTGGCTTCTCTGTTCTTTGGGACACATAAAATTTTGTGATTTTTCTTTCTTCATCTTCTTGAATTCTAACACAGCAAAATTAACATTCAACCACCACAACCTGGCCTGTTGCTGATATACGATATTTTAGTAATATTTTGAGACATAATACAAGGTGAAAATTAAGACCCTGCATCTTCAGAACAGAAATATGTGTTTCACGTGGCGCTCTGTACAGTTGATACTGCAGGCAACCTGGAAAGCAGAATTTTGTTTCACAAGGAATGCAGGCCTCGATATTTAGAGTCAGGCTGACTACAAGCACTTTCAAAATCACCATCGCCACAGGCAGGGGGCAAAGGCCAAACACACCAGACTGCTGAACATACTGGGAATTATGATGATCATCTGGATTTTAGAAATCAGTTTCAAGTGTCTGCTCTGAATGAAAGCAGAACAGGGATTTGCATCTGGATGCCATTGGTGACTATCAGCCTTAATGCCTAACCAAGAGAATTAAGCCAGAGTCCGATGTGTGTTTAAATCAACATTATGGGAGGGGGCGGTGATAATCCATATACTAGATCACTGAAATAAAATAATTTGGATTAGCAAAAAAGCAAGCAAACAATGAAACAAAGAACGCATGCCTCCTTACAGTTTACTCCCCCAAACATGGCTGGCACTGGAGTGGGAGAGGGGAAGATTTTTAAAACCAGGTCATTTAAGTGATAAGGTTTACAGTGTGACCCTACACAGAACTGCACCTGCACAACTTGAACCAAGGTCTTAGGCCAGCTTTGTTGCTGAGGGAAGCATACTGACCACTACTCCAGACTGAGGATGTTCAGTAGATGCAGAAGGCCCAAGTCATGCCATGCTTTATGTAACTATGGGATACTGTCTATACCACTTGCTGCTTCATCATCAGGGGTCAGGAAAACTCTATCTGAGAACTTAACTAGAAACAGTAAGCATCCACAAAAAGTGTCAGTGCTGGTAGTTCATATTTTCCTGAAAAATTCCCAACCAGGTTCAAAGTAATCATTTTGATCAAAGAAAGCTACCAGAAACAAGCTTCTCGATTAATCAAAATGCTTATGGACTTAGCCTCTGCTTTCAGCCCTTGGCTAAAGGGCTAACAGGATAAACACCACCCATCTGCTTCCCAAGCACCGGTTGGAAGCATGATCACCACGGGTGTGAGGGTTGGTACTGACAGGTAGGACAAAGGAATTTGTTAGCAGTCATTAATTAAGGGAAATAAATACTAAAGGAATAACATGCTCTATTACAGTGAAGACATTTCTGCCTTTGCAGTTAATCTCACACATTATGCAAAGCACAAACAACAGGACCTGAGAAGTACTGAATTGTTAGAGTCATCCTTCCCTCTATGATCAAGAGCCACTGTTCAAGATATTTGGACACCAACTCTTTGGTCAGTGGTGTAGGATCTAAAGCATGGAAGCAGCAACAGGACCTGTTCACTGAGCAGTGAGCTTGTCTTTGTTACAGGAGGAAGTGTTAGGAAAGAACAGAAAATGAAACAGAGGATATGGTGGCGCGACATGCAGCACACGCATCTCATGCATTTCTCAAAAATACAGAATACAGCTCTGAATGCAGGGAAGGCACTAAGAAGAAATAAAGGTAAGAAAAAGGCTTGTGAAAGCAACTCATGCAACCGGAGCCTCAGCCTGGAAAAGAAGGAACTGAAGTGAAATACGATAAAACCACAGGAAATCGTGAGTGAAATGAAGGACAGCAGAAGGACTCCACTCACTGTTTCTCATAATGGAAGAGCCACAAGGCATCTAAGGAAAGACCAGGGAGACTCAGAATAGGGAATGAATGAATGAATGAACAAATAAACCATGCACTTTTTTACAACGTAACTATCTGTTTATCTGGGGAGACACGAGGCGTTACGAATGTCAAAAGATCATGCAAGTTAAAATAAATTAAAAAAAAAAAAGATAAATTAATGAAGTAAGCCCTTCAAAGACTTTTACATAAAAGCTCAAACCTCTTTTCAGCTCTCAGATTGCTGAATGCTAAAAAAAAATGTACTAGGAAAATGTAATTGCATGCCTCCTTATTCTTATATCCTCGTCTAGGCACATACTACCTATGGATGTTTAACTGTATTGAGTCAAACAATTCTTAGTTTATGTTCATACCCTGGTTGCAAGTCACTCACTACATTTCCATTTTAAACTGCAATTGTAAAGCAGATCATACAGTGAAGAAGATTTTCCTTTTTTAGTTTCACCTAGAAAAACAGTAGTACTTCTGTAGAGGGTTTATTAAGTTGTATGTAAAAGGTAGGTATAAAGGAGGGACTCTACAGATTTCTTAAGAATCTGAAAGATTAAAAATAAAAAAGTGGAAAAATAAATTTTAGCTGCCAAGAACCGTGCTTCAGCCATTTGCAACAAAAACCCCATATATACTTGAAATACTGTAAAATGACTCATACAGATCTTAGGATACGGCTACCTCAAACATTACAGAGTGACAAAGTGAGTACTCTAATAAATGAGATGCTCTAATTCTGCAGCTCAAACAATATATTGTAGACTTACCCTTGTCCAATTATTTCATCACAAAAAAATCAATTCCTAAAACACCTGAGAAGAAGTTCTGTTATCCTGCTACCAAGTTGAAAACTGTAGTGCTGGTTTACAGTGCACAATTTGTTCATTTATGCTCTCATTCTGAGGAACTTTAAGACCAACACTTTTAAACATACATCAGCATATAAAGTCTGACATTTAAGTTGCATTTAAGTGACAGTTCTCCTGACCTCTACTCCTGCTACTTTCATCGTATTTTTTTATACATAGAACTGCATAACAATACTTTGCCTTTGTACATCTTGAAAAAGCTGATGAAAATTAGCCTGAAATATTTTTTTTTGATTTAACATTCCACAAGCACCTCCAAGGCAGGCTCGTATTCTTCAGATGATGTTGGTCTCCAGAATCCATGTATGAATAAAATTGGGTTAATAAAGATCTAACAGCATATTTTTGTTCCGTTTTACTCGTATATTTCCTTGAGCTTGCAAAGTTATTCCAAAAGGACTTCAAATTGCAGGATTTTTTTAAACCAGGACTCAAATAATAATTGTATCTTCGTTCATTCTTATCCCTTCTTTTTGGTTGAAACCATGAATATTATAAAATACTCTGACTACTTGAATCTTTAAAACATTAATGCAGAAGGAAGAGTTGACAGATGACTTATACTTTTTGTCCTCAAAATAAGACCAGAGAAGCAGCAGATTCCTATACCTCATATCTCCGAACTTCTTGCTGATAGCAGTTCCTACATTGCTGATAGCTGCTGTTGCTTTTTGTCCTGCATGGCTCAGGGTCTCATGCGTTTTCTTGTAACTGGGAACAAAAAATAGAATAGAAATAATGATAAGTATTAAAAAAGAGAGGCTAGAATCCCCTACAATTAATTCTTTTTTCCCCCACTGAAAGGTTAAGAAATATAATAACCGTAGCACAAAATAAATTATAAAGATGCCCGCTTCTGTGCAGCTTCCTAAGTGCAGTGTAAACCTAATGTGAGCAAAACAGTCTCCACAGCAATGCTTCACTGCATCTCCCCCCCTTGCAGATAACATTCCTTGAGTGGGTCAGTGTAAGCTATTTAAAAGTAGAATGCAGTGATTTGTTGAATACCTGTTTAATACATTTTCTGTAAATTTACATCAAAAAAGCTTTCTTGTAGCAGACACTGACTTGGTAGCCAAATAGTAGTCTATTGGTAGTCTAAATTGGTTGTCTAAAGCACAGAAAAAGGGACATATAAACTCTGCTATCCCATGCATATACATATTAGGTACGTTTAAAAGATGCACTTCAAAATTACTTATTGATATTTCATATTAGACAAAATAAATCAAATTTGTTTCATATGCTATAATTTCACTTTTTAAGAATTTCTGTAAAGGAAGAGGGTTTTGGGAGAGAAAGAGAAAGAAAGATGAAAAAATTTAGACAGTGAATGCATATTTTTAACAGCGTTGACTCTCTTTAGAAGTAACTTATTTCACATATAGTATACACATTCAAACACAGAATCATCTTAAATTACTGATCCGGAATATATGCTCTCATCCACATAGGCCCTTCCGTACAGTTAAGTTGCATTCTCAGAGCAATCAATAAGCTTTTCTGCACAGATGCCTTTTTGCTGAGTAAACTAACTCTAAGCATGTCAGAGGCTTCCTTCCGAGTAAATTATCTGATACTCCCAGTGACGCAGTCAAGCTCAGAATTAGAAGTACTGACCTAGTAACAAAAAGAGAGCACATTATAATCAGTCTTGTATCCTGTGGTGTGCGTTGGCAGACAAGAACTGAAGAAATGATCATGAAAAATTCAGAAATGCAATTCCACTGGTTCTACTTCTCCTTTGAACAAAATCTGTAAGATTGCAAATGTGTACCAAAATACACTGGAGATTAATAAAAAAATCCCACTGCCTAATTCCTGAAGCAGAGTATTTTCTTCCGAAAGTTATATGAAAGCAATATAACCTTGCAGATGCAGGAGGGGAAATAAGAGAAGATTAACATTTGCAATACGGCATATCATATTTTATGTCGGGTCCTTTTAGACTTAGCAGTACCTATTGCTGAAAGTCCTCTGTTGAGGACTGTGTTTTAGAAACTACAGGTTAGAAGGCAGATGCCAAGTAATGTTCTATTCTTTCAGACAATAGTCTATCAACAATTATTTTTTCCCAACACAAATACTTTGATTCTACATGCCGAAGCCACAAAACATCTCTCAGACTACTGACCTAAAAAGTTCTAAAACTGCCACGTGAAATGGCTCATTCTGTGAAAGTGCTTGTCTCTGTTTTCACTGACTTAGAAAGGCAGTCTAGGGAGCAACCAGGGTACCAAACCTCTAGCAACCTAGAGTTAGATACGCTGAATCAATCACATGCACAATGTTGAAAGACAATAAGAGCTAAAACATTGTAACTGTGACCGAAGTAGCACAAATTACAATTACAAAGGTAGGAGCACTGGTTATACCTGTTTTATTTCTTCTGCCAGAATACAAAGACGACTGAAAAGATTATTTTCACTGGGTCTGCTTTCTCCTCAACCCTGCTGTCTGTCCCTGGACACAGCAAGATTGCAATGATCTTATTTCACTAAGGCCTCATTCTCAAGCTTAACTAGTTTAATAGCTCTGTCATTCTCTTGCTGTCTGTCAGTGGACATACTCTCGTATAAACTAGAGTGGGATGAGACCCTAAAATTGATATTAATGATGCTTTAGTCAAACTATGAGCATGTAGCTTTTTGATCAGTGTTGCCTATAAAAAAAATAAAAATCAAATATTCTAATGTCTATGGGCTAATATATACATATATGGGCATTTCTTAAAATGCTTACATTATCGCAAACAAGTCTTTAGGCATTTTCCTAACAGAGAAGTTTCCTAAACCGTTCAGCACAAGTGGAATTTTGCTAATGACAAAATGAAGTCCAAAGGCTTGACTTCCAGGTCTAAAAGGTGCTTGGTAGCAGAACCGATTTATGTACAGGTTGACCGTACCTAGTAAAATACTTTGCAGATATCCTTCTGAACTAATTTTTTGAAAAAGACACCTTGCTGTTCATTTTATTCACAGGCCTATTTAGCTTTATGAAAAAACACATCTTCGTGTTTTACCTTTCTGCTGCAGGTTCTTCGCGCTGTGTAAAACTGTTAAGAGGATAGTCCCAAATGCCCCATACAGCAGACAGACTCAACTTTAATTGGAAAATATTAGAGTCCCCTACATATTTCTGAACACTACACTGGCCAGAACACAATTTCAGAGAATTGGCTGAAACGACACCAATTTTGGCATTCCAACTAATACTGTGTTTTCTCTGTAAATCCCATAAACACAACATCCTCCCCAGTATTTCCACTAGCAAGGAAGACATGGAGACTGCATTTATGTTCCTAATGCCTTGGACATTACATAACAGCATAAATCCAGCTAAGACTCTTACACAACTTGTCTTTTTTCAGCACCAACTTCACCAAAAATGCCCTTTGACATCAACCTTCCTCCTGCCCCGGCAATGCCGAGGAAGAGCTTTAAGGAACAACAAAAAAAACCCCAAAGGTAAAAATGCAGTGCAACATGTAATACCTGTCAGCAGAGACAAGAAATGGTAGTTCGCATTTCAGCAGAGCTCACTGGTAGTTAGCTTAAAAATCAAGCCCCCCATCCCTGTCTCTCCAGCATTATGCGTATCACTACGCCTTCTTCATAAATAAATTATCTTTCCACAGAGCACACAGCCTCACATTGGTTATGCTCTGTATTGATATACAGCACAGTATTTTCGCTCAGTTATCTTTATCACCATAGTTGTGTCGTATTTACAGCATTCATTTGATACTTTGCCAAACACTCTCGTAACAATGATCTCCAACATATTCTCTCTGACTTCTGGGAATCTTCTCAGTTGTATGTAGCATTAATAATCCAAGCCAGCAATTTTCATATCCTCATGTAACACACATCAGTTTGCTGTTTTCTTTTAATGCACTGAACAACTTTCATAATTTTCAGAAACCTTTAAGAACAGAAATAAAGTTGGATATTCCAGGTAAGACACACTAACATTTATTCATTGGAAAAAGTGCCATACGTATGTATGGCTTAAGCCCTCCTAACGCCATCAACTGCTCCAACATGCTAAGTCACCTACAATACCTGTACACCCTCACCCTTCAAGCAGCCATTGCTGGCAATCGTTGGGCAAGTACTGACCACCCAGCTCATCAGGACAGGTGAATGCATTTCAACAGGCAATCAGCCATCGACTGAAATAAGGTCAGTAACCCTGAATCTTACGACAGAAGTGCTCCAGCAGAAACTAACTCAGAGAATTTAGGACACAGAGATTCAAGAAATATCACTTTCCAGCCAACCCGCGGCACTCATATTTACACAAAAACATCATTAGGCTCTGTGCCTTTCTTACACTCGTACAAAGTCACCATAACCTCCCTGAGTATAACAGCATTATGCCAGATGCCCAGTAGCATTAGTAAAAGCAGAAACAGGCTACTTGATTTATGTAGTTAGAGTAGAAATGCCTTCTCTATTTTTGTGGCATCTAAACATACTCCAAGGCACAGAAGAATTGCTGTTAGTGGCTAACAAGGATCATATTCCATGCTTTTCACTTAGCACTTAACAGTAAATATTTGCAATGTATTTTATAGACAAGAAAGATTAAACAAACATGGTATGTGAATTGCTGTCACAACTGTAAACTTCTAAATAAAACTCACTTGTGTGATTTTTAACATTACCCTTTTATATGACATTCACCTAAGAATTTCATCCATCATATTCTCACTATAATTTGTTTTTTCAAATAGGGTATTTCTTTCACAAAAGCAATTCTTATAAAACTGATTCGAGGTTATCATAAAACATACCAATATTGTAGTTATATTCTGATAATACGCCCAACACATTTAAAAGAAGCTTTAAAGATAACTCACATCTCCAGTATTGTAACATATGAATTAGGCAAAGTAGATTTGTAGCATATTTTGACTGCTTTTTCACCTGACAGTTTCATATATTGCATTTAGGTTGTACTATCATAGGACAACCAGGTCCCACTAGCTGATTTTTACAGCCAGTGAAAGCAAATGAAAGAACGTAGAAGGAAACAGAGTTTCATATAGAGTATAGTCAGACAGCAGACATATAAAGAGGCCAGAGAACTAGATGCTTAAGTGACTAACATCATCTCCAGGATAAGACAGGATAATCATAGTGCACGCTATTTGATCTCAACTCAGTACAGAATTGCCCTTCACATGGCAGAGTTAGATCTAACCTTCCTTCATAGGTGCAGCACATGGACTGCTGACAGAAGTAAGCTAAAAAATGTAATATTCATATTTGGCATGGCAAGCTGCACATTTGACCCACTACAGTAAATTACCAAGAATTTAAATTCAGCTTCTGTTAAATTAGTACATCTGTTAATTAGTGCATCTTCATTCAGCATTGTGACTCTCCATCAGTGCTTGCTGGCAAAATTAATCCGTTTGAGAAACCCTCTTCTATGATAAAGCTTACATGAGATGCAACTAAATGCAAACAATTAACAACAAAACCACACTGTAGAGCAGAGCCTGGTAGCATAAGCCATGCCCTATAGACCTTCCTTCTTTTTAGTTTCCAAACCATTAGTCAGCATAAAATGACATTTCTGGAATCCATGTAAAGCATCTGAATCTCTTCAGAAACTCTGAGCTAGTCAACTACTTTTCTGTCAATTTTCTGTGAAAAACGGGGCTCAGAATTAACTAAGTTATGCTTATGCTCAAATGAAATAAATGCATATATGAATGGCAGGTAATATGTACATAAAACAGTTGCTAAGAGTATTCACATTGCCATTTTGCTCACAAATGAACACAATGAACACAATGAAATGAACACAAATGAGTGGGGTTGGGTTTTTTTTAGTGCTGACCTGAAATTCATTCCAACTTCAAAAACAGACGATGACAGATGTACTTTTTTTAGACATTCTTCCCTTTGCCAGGTATATCAAGAATTAACTGAAACCGTGCCGGCACCTGGATGGGTACATATGCCTAAATCAGTCAAAGGAAGTATGCCCCAGGTAGTTCCTCTCCCACAGAGAGAGGAAGGGCAGAGCTGTGGGAACCGAACCGCTGCAGGTCGCAGGGAACCTGCCTGCAGCCAGAAATCCGTGTGCGGCACATGGAAGACGACTGTTCGGTAGGCTGGAGAGTGTCACAGGTCAGGAAAGGTGCCAGACAAAGGTGACAAATATTCTGTGCTGTCCTGCACTGTAATCCTCAAAACCTTGGGAAAAAATGGGGATACAGTTGTGTGAAAGGCACTATTTGTGCAATGCAGCACAGAATAGGGAAAAACCAAGCAGTTATGGTACAGTTGATCTCCAGGCAGAAAGGCCACAATATGTTGGCTTAAACACAGATGAGCTTATGACATTCCAGGCCGAAACTTCACAGTTCATCACACCTTAAACTACGCCAATAACACTGTCTGTGGGCTCTGTACTGTACACTAGATCAACAAAATTACACAGATATCCTAGCCTCCCTTTTCCTTTCTTCCCTTTCCCATCCTCTCCTTTCTTCCCCTTCCTGTATCCTCTTCCTCTCTTTCCTTCGTCTTTCTTCCTCTCCCTTTCTTGTTTTCCCTTCCCCTTCTTTTCCTTTCCTCCCTCCATTTCCTTTCCTTTTCCTTCTTCCTCTTCCTTTTGCTTTATGCCCATTCTTTCTTTTTCTTCCATTTCTCCCTTTCCTTTCCTTCTCTTCCTCCCCTTTCCTTTCCTTCTCTTTCCCCCGTCCCCTTTCCACTGACCCTTTTCCTGGATATTTTTCATCCTGATCATTTCAGAGATTCCAATTTACACTCAGATCTCCCCTACCCTTCTTATAGTTAGATAGAGATACATAAAGATATCTATAATATATGTGTCTATATTTTCTGGCGCACATTCATAACTACAGTGGAATTTTCCCAGAGAAACTAACACTATATTCACTGATCTGGAACAGACCACCTGACGCTGCTGGGGAATTTCCATTAGATGAAGCTTCTGGTGTAAACAAGTGGACATACATCTTTTAGAAAAGGGACAATGAGAACAGGCCAAGTTAACTTCTCCAAGTCCTTTCTCCAACCTTATTTTCCATTGTTCCAGCCGTCCAAGTTCAAGGCCAGAGATGCATGTGGAAAAGCGGCTAAAAAATTGTCTTTGAAGAAGAACATTGCCTGATCTGACCCAAAGGACACAAAGTCAGTGGAAGTGAGAGGCTCCCTTTACTTTCACATAGCACAGGCTCACATGCAGGTAATATGCTTGCTAAAGCTAACATGCCTACCTCTCCACTTACACAACTGCTACATTTACTTGCAAATTTACAGAAGAAAATGTCAAAAGGTGATTACACATTGCAATGAACAGAAACACCCACATTTCTTTTACTACCACTCATAGCAAGTATGTGTGGGGGAACATGGTATACTGAATTCCTAAAAGTCACAGTAGGGCTGTGGTTGTCCACAAATTATATGTGACTTCCTGAGAAAATTCTGAACCTCCGCAAGACATTACTATATATTTAAAGTTATATTAATGAAGACTGCAGGTACAGTAGATTGTAAGTCTAAAACACATGCAGTGCAACTATTACTCTCTATTTGCTCATCACCTGGCAGAAATTTGAATTAGAAAACATTAAGTTCCCACTGTTTGTGGAAACCCATACAATTGTCCTCAGGTTCCCTATCAGCAGAACTAAGCTTGCTCACATAGTTTTCAGCCACTAGTCAATGACGAGATCTTTATTTTGTCTCTGGAGGAAAAGGCCAACTCCACCTTGAATGCTCTTGTCCCAGATCTCAGGTAAGTACTACATGTAAGAGCAGAGCAATATTGAAACCTTCCTAAAAAGGCTTCAAAAGACAGCCACCACCTGAGAAAGCCCCAGGCACTGTCTAGAAGACATGCTGTTCAGAGCTAGCACTTACAGCTCTCTTGATTCTGGCCACTAATTCATGAGATTTTCTGTTTCTACAACATGTGACAATTTTTGTCTGTAAGGGCAAAAGATGAAAAGTAATTTTGAAAACACAGCTCTGCGAGACTCCTATCCTAGATAGCAGCTGCTGCTTACGGTGGTCTGAATGTCTGGAGTATTGGGTTTTTTGGGGGGGGTTAGTAGCAAAACCCAACCATTTTCATCTCCCTGGAAGCTGTCTCTGTAGTTATATTACCATTCCATCCATAGGCTGAAAGGTTATCCGTTTAAAACAGAAGAGGCTTACGCGTTCTCACAGTTGCTAACATTTCAAGAAAGAATGACAAAGGAGCTTCTGGGAACTTTTAGGCTGGAGTAAGGTTATTGGTGGGCAATTTCACAGATACAGCTCCTTAGAAACTCGGTAGTACCAAAATATCTCCTGAGAGGACAACACTATAACGTCCTACTGTTTTTTCCCCAGAGATGTACAGAAAAGCGCCAACTTAAAAGCCGAGGGACAGACAAAGCTGAGCATGGTTACAATATATACGCTTAGCAAAGGTCAAGGCATCTTGTGGATCCATGTTCTTTGTGCTTCATGTGAGGGATTGGTAAGGAGGATAAATGAACCCGGGCAACCTCCTCCATATATAATGCAATGCAATTCTGTAACTGCATTGAAGAATACTACTACTTGGGACCCTGACTGTTTAAAAAAAATGGGGCAACAGGAGTCTCATGAAGTTCAAAGGGAAATGCAGAGTCCTGCAGCTTGGAATTAATAACCCCGTGCACCAGTAGAGGCTGGGGACCAACCAGCTGGAAAGCAACCTCGCAGAAAAAGACCTGTGGTCCTGGTACACAACCAGTTGAACATGAGTCAGCAGTGTGCCCTCACAGCAAAGGTGGCTAACAGTATCCTGGACTGCATTAGGAAGAGTGATTAGAAATCGAGGGAGGTGACCCTTCCCCTCTTACTCAGCCCTTGTTAAGGCCACACCTGGAGTGCTGGGTCCTGTTCTGCACTCCCCAGTACAAGGCAGACATGGACATACAGAAGCACGTCCNAGTACAAGGCAGACATGGACATACAGAAGCACGTCCAGCGAAGGGCCATAAAGATGTCTAAGGGACTGGATATCTCTCATATGAGGAAAGGCTGGGACTGGTCAGCCTGGAGGAGGCTCATGGGGGTGAACTCATCAATCTGTACAGATAACCTGATGGAAAGGAGTGAAGAAGACAGAGGCAGATTCTTTTCTGTGGCATCTAGTGAAAGTGCAAGGGCACAAACTGAATGCAAGAAATACTTTAACAAAAGAAAAAGGTTTTTCAAAGTAAGGGTAATTGAACACTGGAACAGGTTGCCCAAAGAGTCTGTAGAGTCTCCATCCTTGGACATATTCAAAACCTGACTGGACATAGCCCTGAGCACCCTGCTCTAGCTGACCCTGCTCTGAGAGGGAAAGTTGGACCAGACAGTCTCCTGACATCGCTGCCAACCTCAACTGCTCTGTGATTCTGTATAAAACTAGGTCAATCTTTATGGAAGCTATCTTCTTACCTTAATGCACTATGCAGTGAAAATCTGAAGTACGGAAGGCTAGAGAGAGCTGTGGAAACTTTATTGAAGCAACAACAATCAAACACCTTTAGCTAAGCAAACATACTGCATTCAGGTTACATAAAACATTTCCTTTGTAGCAAAAAGTTAATTAGAAAAGCTCAATTATGGTCTTTGTAAATATCCCTGTAAAGATATAATTATTCTTTAAGCTAAAATAACTAACCACAAAATATGACATTACCCTGCTTCTAGCATCTAAAAGAAAGAATTATCTATGTTTAAAATAGAAATAAAAAACCCCTGCATTGATAGAAGCTAACTGCCTATCCACCCACCTCTATTCACTGGAAACCTGATCTTTAAAAAGGTGTGTGTGGGAAGTCATTCCAGTTGAATGCCTTACCACCATGAAAGCAAATTAAACTTGAGGCAATCATTTGCTCTCTAGTGACCAATATCCTCTATAGTAGAAGCCCCTGCCTTCTTTAACAGATTATACTAAAAATCAGTGCACAGAAAATAGCAGATGAAATGAACAAGGAACTTGGAAAATGCACTATGACTCTGGTCATCATAATAACTGAATGACTTCCAGGTGTATTTCATACAAGGCTGAAAAATGCAAACAACATTACAGGTTTTCTTTAGAGAAAAACAAAGCTGATTTAAAAAAAACCCAAACTTTATTTGATACAAAAAAAGCTGCACATTTCTGTTGCAAATGTAATGTCTTAGTAGAGATAGTTAGAATTGCTTTTGCATATCTTAAAACGTGAATTAATGACAAGGAAACAGATTGTACAGAACTGTATTTTGAGCCTGACATAATCTTCAGTCTATGGAGGACATCAGCCCTTTGACTTCCAGCTCTAGATTTCCTCTGTATGAAAACAATGATTTTTTGGGTTTGGTTTTTTTTTTTTTTTTTAAGCATAGCAATCCTTTAATGACAATTTCTGACATGTGCATGTCAAGCATGCTCAGGCTAACTCTGAAGCTACCCATAGCCAACAATTTAAAATGTAAAAGCTTAAAAATAGAACCTCAAGTTTAAATTTAGTCATTCCAGGTGGCATCCATCCTGTGAGTCAGGTCATGAGTCTTAACTAGTTGTTCAGACACTTTACAGAACTGTTTCTGAGACAAGTTCAGCCTTCTGCCTCTAAGTCCACTTTAACCCTACGAATACAGCCCTAAATGGAGAGCTTAAGAAGATTATTAACAATAAGAGGACAATAATTTAGTGCTTAGTTGTTCTCTGTGGCTTTGAAAAGTTCCTCATTAAAGAAAAGTGGTTTCAACTTCCAGAAAAGCACAGCAGCTATAAAACCCAGTAAGACTGAGTGAAAGCAAAATTTGCCTACTTGAAAACATGTCTTTTTAAAATTTAAAATTACTAATTGTGAATTTAGAAGTCTAAAGTACAGGCATGTAAATATTTTGAACTTTTATTTTTTAAAACAGGCTTTTCATCCTTACTAAATCAGAGAATCTTGGTGAGTAATGCTATGCCATTACTATTTCGGTGCAGCAACAATGAATCACCTCTATTATTTAACACATCTATTCTGAAGAATGCCGGATTACCATGATTTGTACTGGCATCAGTGTACTGGCGTGAGTGTATGCCAGAATCATAAAGCAGTTGGACCATGGACATCAAGATTTTCAAGGGCACAAATGGACTCCTGCTGCTCAGTTCCACATAACTACTTGTGGACGCTCATCACTTAATGGCTTGTTGTTTTTGAAACTCATCTTAAATAAAAGTAGCAGCCTCCATACTGATAAAGTCTCCTAAGTCTCTTTATCCTTGTGTCCTGGTTTGAGGTAAAACAGAACCAACTTTCTGTCCAGAAATTTTATTTCTTAGCTAGGCCTCTTCTAACTCTCTGAAATTAACAGCATGTTGTGTCTGAAAGGGTTCCTTCAGAGTGATAAGACAGTTTGTGCCAATGAATGGTATGCAGCGAGGCTCTTGCTTATACTTATTGCTATAAAAATCAAGGTCAGCTAATTTTGTTATTTGCTCCGTTAGAGGGTCGGAAGCGGAGGGGCATAGAGGGGTCCCACCTGCGGGGAAGAACGGACAGGACAGGTGACCAAAAATTGACCAACAGGGGTATTCCATCCCATCTGCCCCAGGCTCAGTATAAAAGCTGAGGGATCAAAGGGTCAACTCTCTTCCTTCAATGGCTGACGTCCAAGGAGGACCCTGTCTATTCATCTGCCTTTGATCCAGATCCGTGTGTTCCTGACTCCAACTCTGGAACCTGGTTCCCACTCGTCGCTGAGTCCAGTCTGGGACTTCTCCAGTGCCTGCCGATGACATCATGCGGGAGCTTAATACAGTTTTGTATATACTGTATCTATTTCATTATTTTCCTTTTTATCTTATTATTAATATTTCATTAAAGTAGTTTAGTTTCTTCTAAACTCGTAAATCTCTCTCTATCTCTCCCCATCCTCCCCATGCACGAGAGGCTGGGGCGGAGCATCTGTCACCGGCCATTGGCCGATTTGGCCAAAACCACGACACCTTGTGGAAAATGTCAACATTGTGAAGAGAAAATGAAAAGCTGTCTTGAAATTTGATACCAAATTTCAAGTAAAAATGAAAAGTTTTGTTTCAAAATTTTGCTTGTGCCTCCCAGTAACCCTAATTCAGGTGTTTTGTGCCCCTCTTCTCTTCTAAAGCTCAGTGTGCCTAGATTATCCTCTCCTAGCCCATCCCGACATCCTCACTAAGCCAGCATGGGTGCCCCTATTAATAACATGTCCTGAGAAATAGGATGTGGTGGAGAAACTGTCCATAAGTTAGAAATAGGACAAACTACATTTCCATTTAACGGGTTTATACCTTATTTGACTTCTCATTAAAACAGAAAGAATTATTATTTTAATGTAAAAACGTACATTTTTACATCTTTTTTCCAAGTCTCTGTCAGGGTCTTGAGTGCACCAAGAGTCACTGCAAACCCTTCTCCCCCTGCTTCCATGGGTTTGGCTGCCTGGGCTTAAGGCCAGCTCTAACACTGCACAACTATGTAACCTTTGGCAAGACTGTGGTGACAGTGCTGGGTGAGAAAGAGTTGGGAGAAGCCTTGTTAAGCTTCTCCCCTCTTTGCTTGGGAGATACACTAAAGCTTAGGCTATGTTTAAGCCCTTGGCCCTTTGCCTGAGTTACCTTATTGGCATGCCTACATCTGGCCAGGTACCTCACTGATCTTGACCCAAAGATTTTACTTCCTGGCTTGACCTTGGACCTGGCTCATCATTACAGACTCACCTAGAGATCTGAACTCTTGGCTTGACCCTGTTTACTGTCACTGGACCTGCTCTGCTCTCTTTGTTCAGGTACTGTGGGACCGCTCCTTCATGGGTGATAACACTGCCCTGCCTACCTTGCTGTCAACTCCCAGCTCAGCTCTGTTGTGGAACAGCTCACTCTTGCTTCTCCCTAAGAGTGTCAAATTCAGTTGTCAATCAGAATAAAAAATAATAAAAAAAAATCAAATAACTTTTCAGACAGCACTCGATGAAAGGTGGGTGGTTCTTTCTACCAATGTTGCTATTAATTTAGCCCAAAAAGTTTGAGAGGAATATAGTATGTTCATTTGTGTATGTATAAAGATCGGTATGAAGCTGAGACAAGCTCCACAGTAATTATCATGACTTTGCTAGAGCTTTGGAATTCATAGTTTAATTCACCATCTCTCTCAGTGATGCCCCATCAGAGATACAGAGCAAAAAGTGTTTGAAGCTTACAAGTAACACTGCTTACCCTGGGTTTGAACATTTTTTTGTGGCAGATTTAGCATAGGGCTTATCACTATGTCCATATGTATATTTTAACTCCTTCCTTATGTGAGACAAAAGGCTTGTACCAGTAGTTCTCGGCAGCAAGCTGCAGCCCAAATAACCTCCCTCATCCAAGAACTGGTGCATTTTTAAAAGGCACCCTCCTGGAAGGCAGCAACTGACTTAAGACTACAGACTTCCACAGTATAATTGGTCTGGATAAAATACATAAATAAAAAAATAAAATCAAGTTAAAACCATTTCAACAACAGCAGAGTGGAGTAACAGTTCTCCACATTTATGGATTACCTTTCACTCTGGGAAATCAAAGCTGCCTACACACTACACAAGGCGAGTTTCACTGAAATCTTGTTGAACTAGTTATCTATCCTGCACAGTGGTAAACCAAGGCTGTGAGAGGTGCCAGGTACTTATCTAAGAACACGCTGCTGGAAAATAGCAAAACCCTCGACAGACATAGGACTTATGATAACGTCACAGATGGTCAAGTTACTCCAACAATTTTTGTTTCTCTTAGATGACCAAAAAGCAGGAATTAAACAGAGTCACTCTTCAACTGGCCCTGCCAGTATTCTTTATAATTCAGATGATGGTAGTATTTTTTTTAAATAGTTGCTAATGTTTTGGTAAGTTTTATTATTACTATTTTTTTTACATTGTCTCTCCTGGAAGTTGAAAAATATAACACACTGAGATTAAAAAATGTCCTTTCTCTGCTCAGTAAGGACTTTGTAGGAGTGTGTTATGGGACAGAAAGATAACCACCTCAGTGCCACAACACTTCTAGTTGCTGTGATTTTGCAAGAGTGAGGTGCAACACAGTAGCAAAGCATGTTGCTGCTGTGGAAGGGGTTTTTTCAGATCTCCTTGCTCTGAGAAGCTTGCTGTGTTTGTCCCTCCCATGTACTCCACTCCGCAGGTATTTCAATTGCTAAATTTCGTACCAGGGCTCATCAAGACAATACCTCCAACATGCTACATAACATGTAAGAATGAATTTGTGCAAAGTCTGTACTCACGCAGAAGTTGTTTGCATATCATGCCAGCTTTTGCTAAAGTTCTGCTTCAGTTCATTCATCAGATTTATGCCAAGCTTTTGTTTAATTTCAACCAGGTGCTTTTCTTTGGCTGCTAGCACTTGCCGCAAAGTTGAAATTTCATCCTCTAGCTGAGAGACACAAAGGAGGAGTAGAAAGGTGTTAGCCTGTTCCTACAGAATGATAAACACACACTATGTCAAGAGATTAAATGACTTTCACGTAAACTTGCATTTTTTGTAGGTGACTAGAGAGACTGAGAGATTCAAGTGCTTATGGAAATCACAAAGACATGTCCAGAATAGAGCTGACACAACATTAAATTAATATCTCAAAGTGTGTCACCTATGTGCACCACCATACACATGCATCTGATAAGAGAGAGAATTCTCCAGTAAGAAAGCGACTAGTTAGCAACTTGACCAAGATCTGCCTTGGGGCATTAGGAGTCTCAAACATCAGGTTTCCATTCACTCGTAAAATGGCAATGGGCAGAACAAGAGAAGACTGGATAATTCAGGCAGATAGCTCTCTTTGAATGCACAGGGTTTTAACTTCATATTTGCAGCTTTTTAGTCTTCCAGTCATGAAAAAAAATAGATGCAAATTCTTAGGAGCAGGTTAAAAAAAAACTTGCATGATAACATATGATGAGAGTATCATAAAAAGTTACATCCTTGTCACATGCGTCTTATCTATATTTTTAGGCCCTACATATTTCAAAATAGTAACATAAAAATATATGGCAGATGGGCTATTAACATGAGAGAACAGGTCCTACCCAAAGCATAAAAGCATTCAGAAGACACAGCAGATTAGCCTTTTCAAAGCTCCTAGACATTAACCCAACTGTGCGAATTCAAGTCGTGAAGATACCATTCAGCCCAAACAGGGGCATAGAATTCTCCTGGCAGCGGACATTATTCGAAACATTTAAAGCAAGCCAGAGTTTTAGCAAAGCAAGGCTCAGAACATTTGACTGAGAGGTGGGACCACTGCATCAGCCTGCTACCGGCTCAGGATTGTCCCCTTTGGGCAGCAATCCTGCGAGCAGGGTTTGCATTCTTCATCTGGGAGCCTCCCAAGCCAATTATACAAGCAGCACGCAGAGGTACTGAAGCTAACAAGGGCAAGTGACACCAGAGCAGCTGCCTTTCACTTCAGGTTTAGAAGTTCCCTTACCGACTGTGTTCCTTCCTCCATATGTTAATAGGACGACATATGGTAATGTATCTGATTACCATATGTTAAGTTCCCTGTAACCACAGTCTCCCTGTGATTTAACTCCATAGGCTGCAGGGAATGAGGCAAGTACCGGCTGCATCAGTTGCTGACCTCCTGGACTATATTTAGGATGTAAATACCAGCATTATTTTTTACACACTCATGCATTCTACTTCCTTGTAAAACTGGCTGCAAGCTCATTGTTCTTGGAAAAGTCTCACCTTTGAATCCCCCAGCTATCAGTTTCTCTTTTATTACCTGCTATCTAAATTATTCAAGCAGCTCAGGAATCAAGCAGCAAGACTATGAACACAAGGTAAAATCATGACCTCAGTGAGGCAGATACCAGTATTCACCGATGCCCGTGATATCAACACTTCACCAGTAGAATACATAACAATCCAAAATTGCTTTCTTCCTTCCCATATCCTTTATGCTCCATTATATTCCTAACCTGCAAATGAAACGCTGTCAAGAGGCAGCGTGAATTTCTCTTCTGAGAGGATAACTGGTTAAATGCTTACAGCAAGAAGAAATCACAAGTGTCAGCATTCCTCAGGCAGCAGTTCAGAGATCCCTTTAGTTGTTTCCCACCCACAGCAAACACAAGTCTGCCTGAGTAACACTGCTAAAGAACTTGACTTAAACGAATACCAGCATGCTTACATGTACTTAAACATTAATGCTTTCCATATGGACTAGCAGTAGGCTGCTCATTAGGTACCTGGATATGTAAACATTTGAGGGCTTCTATTAAAATTACTTTCCATCTGTTCCATTGAATAGACACCTAAAGCTGTAAAGCCCTAGGCAAGCATTAACCATGTGCTCAATGGCATAAGTATGAACAACCTTTTTGACTGTATAAAAAATAATAAATTATTTTTCTTTAGAGATCAGAGTCTTGTTCTGATTTGACAAAATCCTCCTCAAGTTCCATCATTTCAAGATAATGGAAAATACAAAGCCTCCCTGAAGTGTTCAGATATCAGTGATTGAAGACTGTGAAGAAGGCAGAAAGGATTAGGGACTTACAGTGGGATCCTGAAAAGCATTTAAGTAGGTTACATATCTAACTCCCACAGAAGTCAGGCATCACCTGCTTAGGCATTTTTTAAAAGTCCGCTATTATAAATGCAGACTCCATTATGAAACTAGGGCTTAAGCCAACAGCAATACAAGCTTCTAGTTCTCAAGTTTCCCTTCTAAGTGAAACAGAGTCAGAAGAATAGAGATGCATCATATAGGGACAACAAAGTTCCCTTCTCCCTTTTTGTGGACTTAGGAAACAGAGTTAATAGCTGTCTTTTCTTTCCTCTGTGTGGGACACGTGCAAAAGCAAGGAGAGGAGGTGACCACCTAAGACACTATGATTCCCATGATTAGCTGACATGAGTAACATGTAAATCACACAAAGGTGAGAACCCAGGAAAAAAATCCACAGTTACAGATAGATCTCTCTGAAATCTGGAACTGACTAATAACATGGAAGAAGGACAGTGAAGTCCAGCACACAAACACACAAAAAAAGTGTTTTCCCTTGTTTTGCTTTTTTTGATTATTTTAGGGCAAATTGTATGTTTTAGGAGGTTGAACATTATATTAAGATGGTGGCATGCCTGAATAAAAAACCACCCCAGTAATTCTCCAACATATAACCTTTCCCATTTTTTCCAGTAGACACTCACAAAACAGCTCATAAAATACAAACCAGAAAGTACTTATTCAGTAAAATGGAGCATTTTGGATAAACTACTATTAATAAAAAATTATGTCGGTTGGTATTATCTATATTCTGAGATATACATAGTACTATGTAAAATGTGGAGGTGGAAAGATTCAGCTACTGGTTGGAATAATAGTGATGAATGGGTTGAATGGTAAGCTGAATAGTAAATTGAGTATTTATCGTGGTTTTTTTAAGGATCAAGGCAGTAAGTGATTAAAATATTAAGGGACCCCAGAAAACAGAAGCCAGCATAGTTAAACATGTACTTTTAAGTTAGACTAAGTGTAGTGCCCTGGCCTGGCTGTTTGCACAGCCTTCCTCGCCAGGGGAAACTGTACCAGGTAAAAGCCATCACAGAAAAAATAAGGGTTATTTTTAAGGCAGATCAGTTCCTAGATCCAGTGCAGAGAGGTGCGCCAGTACCTGTGTGGGTACAGCATGGGGGCTGGGAACAAGTGGCTGGAGATCGAGAAGAGAGGAAGGCAGTTATGAATTAAAGCCGCACATGCAGTACACCCATCAACGTCAAGTACTGAGATATGTACCACACACATACATCACTACTGAAATGAAGACAGACATGGCTGTTTAGAAGTGAGAACTACCTGAGGGTCAGGCTTTGTCAGGTATTGCTTAAAGAAATAAAAGCCAGTTACGCAACCAACACCAGCAGTGTGATAATATGCTGACAAAAACTCTAGAAGGAGCAGGCAACTACAGCAAAGAAACCAAGGCCACGGTCCCCTGACAGGGAGGTCTTGGAGCCAGTGCTGTCCCAAGGAACTCCCACTGGCCCCCGTGAGCTGGCACACCCATCTTCAGCTGCACCACCATGATTCACCCCTGCACAGCTGCGTCCCACTATCTCATAGCACAGCACCTCCCAGTGATGCCACCAAAACCATTCCGGAGGCACACAGCTGAAAATTGCAGGGGTAAAAAGTTTGAAAGAGCAGTGCCACAAAACCTCTCACATCATGGAACCGTGGCTCAGAAGCAACCTGGATCCTCAGGGAAGGCTCACACGCTCCACCACCACAGGTACCACTGCAGGAGCCAGGCCGCAGGACGCATCTGCCTGCCTGTGCTAGAGCTGAACATCAACTCCCTGCATAGCTGTATCCTGTGAGAAAAGCTGGAAAACATGTAACAGACAAAAAAAAAATGTAATAAGGAAGGACCAGCTATATCCCTGCTAAGAAGAGCAACTATGAGGGGGTACTTGATAACAGAAAGAAGTACACTTCGTGAGGAAGAAGATAATCTTTTCCTTCATTTCACTGGCTTTCAAAAAAAAAAAAAAAAAAATCACAAGACTGCATCTTCTCTATACCATTCCTTCACATAACCGTTTTATTTCAGAAGACACAAAGAAAGTTACAGCAAACATACCGAAAAACTGTCTCCCAATGAAGCCAATCCACAGGACCCTTAAATTTTGATTAGCTATTGTGTTTAGTAAACTAGTGATTGCTATTGAATTATTACCCCTTTTCGAAATTGCTAAGTATTGTAACATTATTGTAACATGTAAAATAAATGCATAAAATATTTGTAAGGAAATGTGAGGGCCTTACTATGGTAGCCTTTTAAAGAAAGTAGTTGTAATTGTGAATAGAATAACATAGCCCGAAAAACCCAACAAGGCACCTCAGTTCTGCACCAAATCATATAGCTCAAATTTTACACCTCTAGGCTGACTACCTGTTGATTTATAAGTTATTCCTTGGGTAAACCGCACCCAGAGACCTCAGGGACACACATAAGTAAAATTAACGATAAGTTTGCAGAAAAAGGTACTCACATCTTTCCTCAAACTGGGAATAAACATGCAGTAACACACATAACAACTTAGAACCTGTGCATCAGCTAGAAAGCTTGTAGATCAAACCAGATAGCTGCTTTTGTGAAGGTATGGGAGGGGGAAGACAGCAAGGAGTAAATGACTACTTTGATGAGTGTAATGGAAGGACAACTGACAGCAGCGAGCAAGATAACTCAAAATCTCAGCCCCTGTCATGACTCAGGAGTCATTGTACCATGCTCCTCACACCAAGAAAAAAAAGGGGGGCAGAGGAGTGGGAAATCTGTTCTGCTAATAAGCTTCTGGCCTTATATAAAGTTTTCAGGCTACAATTTTCTACTATTATTCTGAAGCATCAGACTGACCTCTGTTAATGCAAATGAACATTAGAAGTTCCTGCAAGAGTTACACATTTTACTCACATTGTAGAAATTTCAAAGCTTGATTAGAATCAGAGCCCTGATGTGTTAGCCAGACTACAAATACAAGAACAGAATTAGTCCACACTCCGAAATGCTTCCAGAACAAAGAGACCACTAGCAGGGGAATAGAAAAAGAGTATACAAGAAACCTGTCAGAAAAACAGTACTGCTAGTTCCCCTCCTAATGTCAGGGAAGGATGGAGAAAGAGGAAGAAGACAGAGAATATATATATACACACACACAGCAGATACACAACACAGAGATGGAACATATTTTTTCTGTTTTAATACATGCACAACAGGTGCTCACAAGAGCCCCCCATTATATCAACTATTAAGTGATTGCAGCATTAAGGAAGATTTGCGACAGGTGCTTGTTCCTACAGGCTCAAACAGGCATTACCTAGTACATTAAGGATATGGAAGAAAACAAAAGTACCACTGGTGGAAGAGAGGGGGCTTGAAAGTAAAGACTAGCAGCTTTTCAAAAGCAAACATTAGCCAGTTCCCACAGAGGTTTCTTTCTGGAGTCAAGGTCTTACATGTTTTTTTAGTTTTTTCTAAGAATCATAAGCCTCATTTAAGTTTAGACTTTGTTCACTCTAATTTCAAGTTTTACAAACCTTTCTTAGCATAATTATCAGTTTTATTTTGTTTTCAAGCATAAGCTGTATGCCAGTAAACTGCTGCGAGCAATTCTGAAAATAATTTCCAGGTTGGCCAAGATCATAATATTTGAAAAGCAATCTCTCACTTGTGTGTTGGTACATGAATTAAAGCATTTCTACCATGAGCCGCTGAGAACTCCCTGCTCCCACAGGAATCAGCAAGCAGGAAGGATGCCCAGAAACTCTTGAGATAAATTCTCTTGAGAGAGGCATGTCATTCTCAGATGGCTGCAGGAAGTTACGGGGTTTTTTTCTTCTGTGTTTCCATCTGCCTCTTAAGTCCCTTTCAGCAGAAAGGGGGAGAGAATCACAGAGTGGCTGAGGTTGGAAGGAACCTCTGGAGGTCATCTGGTCCAATCCCCTGCCCAAGCAGGGCCACATAGAGACAGTTGCCCAGGACTGGGCATTCAAAAGCTGTGCCCAGACAGCTTTTGAATATCTCCAAGGATGGAGACTCCACATCCTCTATGGGCAACCTGCACCAGTGCTCAGTCACGTTCACAGTAAAAACATGTTTCCTGATATTCGAAGGGAATTTCCTGTATTTCAGTGTATGCCCATTGCCTCTGATCCTGATGAAAAGACAATAATGAACATGCCGACTTCTATCTCATCGTTATGTGATGAACTGAACATGTAAAGTTTCAGTTTCCTCCTTATTATTTACAGATATGATGGGATCAGCAAGGAAGTAAAAACTAACCAGCAACTCGGAAACACAAGGCTTGATAAAAAATTAAAGCAAGAAAACAATCTTTTGGGTTCTGTTTCACTAGAAAATCCTAAATCAGCACTGAAGGTAAATGGCTTGAGAGTAATTAAGAATGTGACTTCTTAAAGTATTTCATATTACAACTTAATATTAATTTAAATATTTCTGTTGTATGAAAGACAGGGATCAATCTCTGCAAAAGAATTGTCCTCTGAATACGCCCATTCTGTGTGTAATAGCAGCAAATGCTTCACATAGCACTATGGAACAATTATGAAGGAATACTTTTTCCCTAGATAGTTTGCACTTTGAAGGTATATACTCACAGCCCAAATTTTTAGTTTCCTACTATTCAAATGGGTTGTTACTTTATTCTTGCTATGTGAAGTTTCCAACCTACTGTCTTAAAAATTCATTATTTCAATTAAGACAAAAACAACTCCCCCCTTCATACAGCTGTAATTTTTGTTATTTGTCTCATATTTAAAATAAGTAAACACTCACTTTTTCCCATTCTCTCATTTTCCATTTTGAAATTTCACTTCTGTTTCTGCAGTATTCAGCAGCAGTAATTAAAACTGAATCCACCCTCCCACTGTAGATCAAATCTAGACAATCTCTTTAATCTTTGTAATAAAAAGACCACATGGTTCACACCTTTTTCCTCCAATCTCCTTGCTATTAAGTATTATTTTTAAACCTCTTCATGGTGTCATGACATCTCCTGAAACTCTTTAATTAACAAACAACAAATGCAAACCAAAAATATAACCCTCTCCAAATACATCAGTGCCAAAGGAAACAAAAAATGTGGTGAAATTACTGTGCTTATCATCATCCGTCTCTTCTGGAACCATCATCATCAGCTTTTCCCCTGACACCACACAAAGAATCTTTTTCCATCAGGTGTCACAACCACTGTAACAACAATACCATAGACCTAGTGAGAGCACCACCTTTCATTCTTTATAAAGGAAGGTTTATAAATAAAGACACATCTTGACTGAAATGGTAAGGTACGTTTAACCTTTTCTCTACAATCATCGAGTAGAAGATACTTAATTTTCAAAAAATATCTAAGGAAATTAATTGCTTCACCTTATTGTAGCCTAGAATAGTTTTACTAAAAAGGAAAAGCATACCTTTATGATGTGTACTTCATCCTACAATTAGTATCTTCCTGTTGAAGGAAGTAGAAACAGTAACACTCATAGAAATTCAAATTCATTACCTTGGCTAGTTCAATCTTTAACTCTTCTTTTTCTTCTTCAGAAATCATATTGGTGAAATCAACATCAGTGACCACATCTTCATCTGCTTCATGCAAAGACTGGGTTTCCAACAGGCCTTAAAGTAAAGAGGCAGAAGGTCAAGACAACCATTATCAATTGTTTCAGCTATGATACTGACCTCCCCTAAAATCTAAGAACGATAAAGTATTCGCCCACTAGGAAAAAAAAAAAACAAAGAAAACCAAAACAACTTTTTCCTGCTAAAGGTCATTTGGATTCTGCTCCCCTCTCTGCTTCTGAAAAGCTACTGGAAGTATCAGATGATCACCTCTGCACAGGAGCAATTTAATATGTGAAAACACCACTCATTCCCAGAAAACAATTACCTTGGACCCCACTAGGCGTTTCCTTGTTTTTAACAATACAGAAGAAAAAAAAGGGGAAAAGGGGAAAAAGAAAAAAAGAAAAAAAGAAAAAAAAGGGGAAAAGGGGAAAAAGAAAAAAAGAAAAAAGCAAAAAAGAAAGCTTTTTCTTCAAAATAAGAAAGCTGATTAATGTGGATCACTGATGTGAATAGTGGCAATAGTACACGGAACAATACAGGAAGTGTATTACTGAGCCAAATTTGCTTTAAAAGTACCTCTTATTGCAGCAATTTGAGAACCTTACAGATGTACACAGTTTTCAGAAGCAAATGCCATACCTACTGTTTGGACTTTCTAGATGTTAAAGAAAAGCATGCCTTGATCACTCAATGTAAGCTTGTGAAGGGTGAACAATTATACTGGACCTCCAGTTACTTTCTTCTTCTGCATGTCCAAGACCAGGTTCAGTATGTATGATAACCAAGATAAGCACACACATAAATGTTTGCGAGACCTGAGCCTGCCTGGTATGATATATACTGAAGAAACAAAATATATCCTATCTCCCAATCATTCAGTAAAGAGAAGAATGATTACTGGGGTTCCAGCCATTAATAGCCTCTCATTCTTCATTGTCTGCAAACAAAACAACACAAACATTCTCGCTCCTTTGGAACTTGTTTTAAAGTTCTCAATCTGTTTCTGTTGTGGAAGAAAATTCTCCTCCAGGCTACATCTGGGACAGCACTTTTCCCTGTATTTCAGTTCTCTAGCTGGGTAATCAGCCATCTCAGCTGACCACTGACATCTGTATGTGTTCATTCATCAGTGTACCTGGATTTACTGCTATTTATCAGAACAGAAATGATTCGATTCATGCCATCAACTTCACTGCAGAGCACAATGTGGTGAACTCAGACTTGTTAATTACAGCCTCCCCTGAGTGGGAAGATAAAGAGCGGCAACACAGGTGCCGAACCCCTGTCTGGCACCATACGTAAGAATAGAGCACCACCCTTAAGCACAAAACCTTTTAAAAACACATGAAAGCATACAGAAGTAGTTGGTACCTTAGCTGTTACCCAAAAAGCAGCTTCCCAGGAAAACCTAGATTGCCAAAGTCACAACAAAAGAAAAGCACATTTATTCACTAGGAATACTCCCAAGTCACCTTTATTAACACCCCTCCATCTCTACACACAATTGTTGTTTGGTATTTGTTTGAGGATTAATAGTGTTCCTACGGGATTCAGGCTAAACTTAGTCCCCATGGTCTTGAAAGCAGTCTCTTTTTTCATGGATGGAAGAGCAGCAGTACAGGGCGGCTCTTGGAAATGCTGGGAAGAATCTCAGGGGCAACAGGGTTAAGGCTGAAAACCCTTAAGCAAAGCTTTGGGGTAGATGTGAGATGAGGTGATCTTGGAACAACCGATACTTGAGCTAAAAAGAAGGCAGATCTGTGCTCAAAGGACAGCATTGGTTTGGAATGGGCTAGGGATTGGCTGGAATTGCTGGACAATGGTTAGATAGAGATGGAAGCCAACATGCGCCAAAATCACCAAAGATGACTGAGTAACACTTAACTGGATCCAATGGTCAAGCTCAAACTTCAAGGCTGAGCTGAAATTACAATCCATTCCAAAATAGCACATGCATATCAATCTTCCGCATGATCCTCTGCAACCTCATCCAGCCCCAGTCCCAACTTTCATCTCTTGCTTCTCATCTAAGTCCTCTGAAATCTTGTCTGATTCTTCAGTCCCCACTTTCTTGCTCAAGCCACTACCAGAGTCCTCCCTAATGGTCACTGTCCCTCCGCAAAGACTTCGCTTCAGTCATCTCACAGTTCCAGTCTGAACATCTTTCCACCATACCGTGGGTCACAGTCTTCTTTCAGCCAGTCTCAGTTCTGAAACTTTCTCACATGAGCACGGTCATGAGCAACTTTCTCTCTCACTCTTCCCTTGCTGTTCTCAGTCTCTGTCTTTCCTTCATGATCCTTGTTTTCTCCAGCCACGCCTAGTAGCTCTCAGTCCTGGACTTCACCTTCTGTTGTCATTCTGCTATGTTGAAGACAGCTTCATGGTATCCTCTCACCCCTTATGACTGTCCATTTCTGTCCTGGGCCAGGTCTCTCAGCATAGGCAAGATGCTTCAGTTCTAGTGCTAGGGCATCTGAACTTCTCAGTCTCTTTTCTCCACTTGAGCAACAGAAACTCAATTCTTGAAACTGACCTGAAAAGATTTCTTCACCAGTGTCTGGGTCTACCCTCACCGATCATTTCTCTAATTTGCCTTTCTTAGTCTTCAGCTTAGGAAAGGCAGGAATAAAAAACTGAACACATTAAGAAGAAAACAGGCTTTCTCAAGCAGAAGAGATCTCAACTCTTTCCATCTATTGAGATTGTAAATACAGAACTCTGTCCCTGTGATTTATATCCTAGAGAATTTAGCATCCACAATTTTAAGCAACTGCACAGCAAAGTGTGCAGGCAAGGTTCCCAAGACTTTGTTCTTTTTAGTCTTTTTTGTTTGTTTGTTTAAACTTATGTCCCTGTCCCTATTTCCCCTCTAATAATCACTGAGTTCTGTATTAGATTTCAAACAGAGTTAAAGGTCTCTTAAAGTAAGTTTAATGAAAACAGTCAGTTGGTAGAGAAGATTTAAAGTGATTTCACACAGAATGCTAGAAGAGCCCATCCTTATATGAAGTATCAGAAAAAACAAACAGGGAAGAAGGGTCGTTTATGAAGTTTTACAACAGAAAAAAATGTCCAAGTATATACTTCTGGGTACCACAGCATCCATTCCACCAAAGCAAACCTTCTGTGAGGTTCCTCCAACACCTTACTCAGGAGAAGTTCAGCACAGCCTCAGCAGGAACTATAGCATTAACTAGATTCAAAGAAGTCAGACAACTACAAGACACAAAACCATAGGAAATTAGGCTATCGACATTCTCCCACTCAGAGAACTTGTTAGTTTTGCAGTCTCCAAGGAGAACAAGAGCCTAGATCAAAATCCACATCCATATATGTATAAGATATATAAGAATTGGTAACGATTTTGGTAGTAAAACAGCTCTTATTGCTAGCATTGCTGACCCCAAAATATTCTACCACCTTCTACTGTGAAGCACAGCCTCCTCTCAAACTTCCTTGTAGGGTCCTTTCAACTAGGCAGCCTGGGAAATATACCTTTCAGACATTGGTTATAGATGCACCAAGCACAGAAGCATAATAGAATGCAAGAGCTCAGTGCGATTGCTGTTATATCTTGAATTAACCACATAAGTAATTCTTTAAGAATAAGGAACATGATAGGATCCTATTTAGTGCGTTTAATCTAGCTACACATTTTGTTAAACACATTTAACCTAACAATTCATGAAAACACACACAAGGATGAGTTTATTTAAACCAGGCAAGTGGTGGAATCACCATCCCTGGAAGTACTTAAAAAACGGGTAGACGTAGAGCTTAGCAATATGGTTTAGTGATGGGTTTTGCCAGTGTTGGGCTGGACTCAAAGATCTGAAAGGTCCCTTC
Source organism: Dromas ardeola (assembly GCA_013398915.1). NCBI lineage: Eukaryota > Metazoa > Chordata > Aves > Charadriiformes > Dromadidae > Dromas > Dromas ardeola. The sequence continues at coordinate 95,385 of VYZM01011071.1, read as the reverse complement.
CAACCTAGGCAGTTCTATGATTCTATGATTCAGCTAAACGGTTAGAGCCGAGTCCTAGATTTTAAGCATTTTTCTACACTATATAAAAGAGTATCAGATTTAGGTATCTAAAAGTCAAAATTTTAAGGTACCACTGCATTTTTATACTTCACCATGTACATTCAATTCCAACAATTATGTTGGAACTCCTTCACACAGGAAAAAAGAAATCTGCACTTTAGCAACGCAGACATTCATCTGTGTGCACGTACAGACATTCAGTTCATACACACAGTTCCTGCAGCTGAGCAGGTAACACAGCTCTTCGTGTTAGTTTTACACTTCTTCCTTTGGGGGTAGAAGGAACTTAACTGGTTTCCATTTCACCTGGAATTAAATACATCTACACAGTATATACCTATATAGATAACTATACCTAATCATAATGTATCTATAGTTATATAAGCAAGCTGTAACTTCTCACAGAAGCTACAATCCAGAATGGCATTTTGATGAGGTGTCCAAGCCAAATCTTTCCTGCAGCATTGGAATATGATAGCTTTCACAGTGCACACCAACTTCCATTTGCTGATTTATACACAAACCCTAAATTCCATTAAATTTAGGCTATCTTAAATAGTAGTGTTCAAATGATCATTAGCCGCTAACTTGTTGGGAAGTTTTGGATCTGGTCAGGTAACATTTCAAGGCTCCGTTTTCCCAATATCTTACTAACAGTATGGAGAAGCTGTAAAATTAAAGTAATTCTTTCTCCTAACTTGCAGGATTAGAGAAAATATTTATTACTTCCTAGCTCTTAGTTAAGGCTCCTTCTGACAAAATACAGGGAGCATAAAATTCTGAAGTTAAACATTTCCCAATGGCTAAATTAGTTTTCCATATGACGTGACAAATATATGCCTGGTCAGAATCATTACTGCCAAATCACCAGCTGGTAATTTACGTGCAGGGAGCTAAAGCAGTTTTACCTGCATGCTCACAAAAGTAAAGAGCCTACTCTGCTAGGGTTCCTACCCCGATTATTAAATTTAACTGATTTCACTGGACCAAGACTCACAGTAATTCTAGAACTGCAAGGTATCTGATAGTCCCCAGACATAATGATGCTTTAATTCTGCTAAATGAAAATCAAGTTCTACATAGTCAATGGCATTGCTAAAGCAGCAACAATAAGCAGAGGGGTTACAATTAGGACATTGTTATATTTGAAACGGAGCACAATATATGTCAGCATCCACCAGCTCAAACTCAGACTACAGTTGCACCAGTACAAACTTGCTCTCTGCTAGACAGCCATACCAAGTTACACAGCTTGCCAAATCAGGCACGCTGAAAACGTAACGTACTGCTCTGGACCCTTGAGGTAGGACCTCTCCTTTGGATCACATGTATACCAGTTGCTCAGAGCTTGTGGGTTATCTCTGCACTGTGCTACGCTGCAAAGACAGCAGAACATTTCCTGCAGTTACTGCTTTCTCTCTGTAGACACTGTCATCTCACACACTTACAATACAGTCTTCAGACCAAGGGGAGTACTGCGAGACCCCAATGACGTAGCCATCCTTTAAGGTCAGGTTTCCAAGGAGCACCCTAGCACCCTCCAGCGCACTTTAAGGGATGTCATATAAGCCCCCTTGTAAGTACTGCTCTAATACAGTCTCAAAATCCTGGGCAAGCATTTTCCTCTCCTGCCCAGCTACGTAACCTGACAACGCACAGCTCCTTGGTCTGGGAGAGACAGTATTCTTGCCTAAAGATGCATAGAAGGTTTGGTCAGTTTGGGAAGGGAGTTGTACAAGTAGCTGAGATGTTTTCAAGATTACCATAAAATCTTGTTGGATATCTGGCAGCAGAAGAAAAAAAGGGGGGNGCTCCCCCTTTTCCTGACTAGTATGTATGTGCTTCTTCACGGAGGAGTCAGATTCAAGCTGCATTCCCCTGCTCCCCTTCCCAGAAACACTGAATATCACACCTTGTTTTTAGTTGTGGTCAAAACTGGAAAAACTGGAATTGTGATGGTTATTAAAATTGTTCAGAAGCACAGCTGCTATGATTTCAGAATTATACCAATATCCAGGTGTAGAATCAGGAATTAACTTTCCACCCATTTAGAACAGAAATTTATTTGCTGGGTGAGCTAATAGTTTCTGCTTCACTTTGCAGCATAGGTGTTGCAGGCCTCCCAGAATGAATTATGAGCTTCATCCAATAGAATATCAGCCATCACAAGAACCCATTGCATTGGTGATGTCCTGTATCTCCGATGTTCTTTACTAGCGACACAACATTTTAGGCATTGACCTCCACGTATTTGTCTGAAGTAGTGCTTTTCCAAGTTTCATTCAAGCAGGCCACTAACAGATAGGACACGAGGATAGAGCCCACACACCAACACTTCTCCTCCATCTTGTCCAGATTAAGCCAATCCTGGCTCTCCTGAATTTAACTTCAGTTGCTGTGCCTGGTGCCCAGTGATTCTCTTCCACAGAAAAATCACACAGGGGGCACCAATGGAGCAGAAGCCATCTTAAGACCTATTTCATGAACTTCCCACCCTTCATACTCCATGGTCAGCTGAGGAGACCTCATTGCCTGTTACCTTCTCTCCACTTCTTCCAATTGCAATTAAACTCAATCCAGAAGCTCAGTCAAGATTTAGCTCTGTGGTGTGCCATCACAGGACTCTGCCCAGAGGCAGACACAAGATCCAGCCTACCTCCCTCATTATCTCTTACAGAAAGCCCCCCTTTTTGTGGCCTAAGATTGCTGGGGACAAGATCTGAAGGTCCCTATGGTCTCATACAACCTTATATTCCTATAAAAAATTATACTAAGAATATACTCACGTGTGACCCATTTATCCTCCTCAAACAGGCAAACTAGTGATTGTCTGGACACACGTTACTTCAAAAGAAAAAAAAAACCAACCCTGATAAAGTATGGGAAAACATATAGTAGGTATAAATTGGTGCAAAGAGCTGTTTGGCTTTTACTTTAAAGAAAGTTTTAATACTTACTGTCACATATAATTAGATAAAATATGCAGGAAATATGAAAAGTATGGGATTATCAGTAATTAGGAACTGCAAGTCATACAGAAGGATCCAACTCAAAACAATTGCGCAAACAACCCTTTGTATTAGGATATTTATACAGAAAAAGTAGGGGGTGGGTAGCTGAGGGAACACATTTAATGTGATCTTCTGAAGGATTCATACAACAAGATAATACAACCACCATACAAGGAGCTACAGTATGCTGAAACACTTCACAGGCATTTTTGAGTTTTCTCCCAAAGATCATGGTAGTTGTGGCTGAGACTGGTAACTGGTTTTACAGTCTGCTGTTAAATCTGATTTAATGCAAGAAACTGTTTCAGCATTCAACTGTACCTGTGCATGTGTTTGCCACCAGAATTGGAGAGATGACAATTATATAAGCCACTTAGAAACTACAGGATCTGTAACTATTCCACAAAAGTTAAATTAACCAAAGAATGCAATGATAAAATCCAAGACAGATTTTTTAGACTCATTCAGGTATCTAAAGATTAACTGCATGAAGGTGTTTTAATTACTGGGGTTTTATGTGTTTTCTCCATATTCATCTCAGGCTCATGTTCTAGAGTATTACGTATCAGGCTAATTTTTGTATGTTGACCTTGTTAAAAAAAAAACAAAACAAAAAACC
>VYZM01011071.1:75538-90296 GCA_013398915.1 Dromas ardeola | reverse complement strand
AAAAACCAACCCTGATAAAGTATGGGAAAACATATAGTAGGTATAAATTGGTGCAAAGAGCTGTTTGGCTTTTACTTTAAAGAAAGTTTTAATACTTACTGTCACATATAATTAGATAAAATATGCAGGAAATATGAAAAGTATGGGATTATCAGTAATTAGGAACTGCAAGTCATACAGAAGGATCCAACTCAAAACAATTGCGCAAACAACCCTTTGTATTAGGATATTTATACAGAAAAAGTAGGGGGTGGGTAGCTGAGGGAACACATTTAATGTGATCTTCTGAAGGATTCATACAACAAGATAATACAACCACCATACAAGGAGCTACAGTATGCTGAAACACTTCACAGGCATTTTTGAGTTTTCTCCCAAAGATCATGGTAGTTGTGGCTGAGACTGGTAACTGGTTTTACAGTCTGCTGTTAAATCTGATTTAATGCAAGAAACTGTTTCAGCATTCAACTGTACCTGTGCATGTGTTTGCCACCAGAATTGGAGAGATGACAATTATATAAGCCACTTAGAAACTACAGGATCTGTAACTATTCCACAAAAGTTAAATTAACCAAAGAATGCAATGATAAAATCCAAGACAGATTTTTTAGACTCATTCAGGTATCTAAAGATTAACTGCATGAAGGTGTTTTAATTACTGGGGTTTTATGTGTTTTCTCCATATTCATCTCAGGCTCATGTTCTAGAGTATTACGTATCAGGCTAATTTTTGTATGTTGACCTTGTTAAAAAAAAAACAAAACAAAAAACCCCCAACCCACACTATTGGCAGTGATGTCTGTTGAATTATAATTGACAGCATAATGACAGCAGAATTAAAGGCATGTTCACCAAATTTTTGCTCATGTACCTTCTCTGACATTCATTTCAGGGAAACACATAGATGACCCTCTATCCTAACAAAACAGTTAAGAGTTGAACCCCTTTTAGTGATCTAATTTTTTTTGTTTCTCAACCAGTTAAAAATAGCGTACCTACCTTGTTATCTAATATTCATTCCAAATAGTGAGAAAACATCTTCCAATTGTATAACCCTTCTAGTAAACAAAATTACACATCACAGCTTCTTTTGCCATGTTGTTATGTTTCAGCTAACAGCAGCGCAGAACAGAAGAACTGTTTGTTATTTAAAATTGGAAAACACTTGTTTACAAATTCAAATTGCAATTAAGTCTTCAAAGGGATGAAATGGTAAGTAGAACAAAGGAACTGTCCAGACATTGCATTAGCGTCTTTGATCTTCTTTATAATGTAGTCTTAATGCCAGATATAGAGATTAAGGGGGAAAAAGGGACTAGAAGCACATACAGTAAATAACTATATTGATCAGAAAAACTATTAAAAATTGTGAGGATTTCCAGTACGATGTTTTCCACCTGGAAGTTACTATGGAAGGATCCACCTAGAAAACAAACTACTTGAAGGAAGATCTTCCCTTCTGTGTTTGGTTCTAAGTGTGGACAAGTCTGAACTGCTTGAGCCTAGAAATTACCATACAGCCTGCCTTTCTCCTACAGGATTTATAACCCAGAGTAGAAGGAAGGTTGGTTTTGAAGCTATGATTGGAAAATAAAACTAGCTTGGTTCAGAAAGTGAAGAACTCAAGACACACAGGTCATGTAGATCAAAAATGTAAGCATTAAACAAAATTGTAGATTCTACTTCCTGCTACCATGGAGGATGAGTCTTTCTTTTCCCCTAAGTATGCTCCTTGGAAGAGAGATACGGATGGGCAAGTGTATTCATTTTCTGTCTCTGCTGGGCTTTGGGTTGGGGATGGTGTCAAGGAGAGGGAGGGAGTACAGCTTTCGGGTGTTCAAGAGCTGTAGGACACAGTCTACCATCCCAGATTATGTGTCCCCAGTCATCCTGGAGTAGCTCATTACAGACCTTGCTATAGCTTTCCATTCTATCTCTTAACCTTTGCAAAACCAGGCATTAATAACAAATCTATCCATCGCTATGAGATAGATTGGCAGGTTTCCAAACAAAGGAACACTTTTATTTAAAGCTCCTGGATAAACAGCCAGTCGTAGTGTGCTAATTCTTTCCTCTGTTTTAGTAAAATAAGAAGAAATTAATCATACATTGAGGATCTCGCTATGTTATTTTTTCCCCCAGAAGCCATTAACACAGCTGCCAACCTATGCCAGTAAAGAGAAACAATCTACACACAAACAGCTGGCAGAAAACAGACTCCACAGCTTGGCCACTGCACCAAGAAGCCATACACATTGGTAAGGAGTTCGATAATCATCCCAAAGATAGAAGTGCAGTGGATAAAAGTGAGAATAGCAATCATAGTAAAAAAATATATAACACTAACTAAAAGTAGGTACGGAGCTTCAACCTAAGAACTGATCTTCCAAACAAAATAATTATCTGAAAGATCCAGAAATGCTCGTTAGGCATGATCTTATGAATTGTATCCAATAGCTAGCTCTCTTTGTAGCAGATAATAATCCTGCCTGCCTGGGGAAGACAAGGGCGACATTGCTTTCTAAGCTGTAGCTATGGAAATACATTTCACAACAATTGCTTTGTAACAGTTTAAAGACAGCAGATGCTTCTTTCTATTATGTCAATACTGAAAGTAATGACAGTATTGTACCACTTACTGTGCTTTCTATTGATCATTCTGCACAACTTTCTGTGAGGTCAAGGGTAAGAAAAAGATGCCACAAGTGGAAGGGTTATCATCTCTTTTTCTTTCTTTAGGCAGAGGAGAAAAAAAAGAAGATGAAGTCACGATGGAATAATAGGGAATGAGAAAGTAGATGGCACTGAGTCACAAAAGAGACTTGTTCTCTACAAATAAGGTACTCTAGAAACTGTAACAGACTGCATAAAACAAATGAAGGAATAAAGCATATATAATCAGACTACAGAAAAATCAATGTAGGGGAAGATAAGAGCGATGACATGGAAATGCTGGCAGTCAGAGGTGGAAGCTGTCAGTCAAATTTCTTAAACCCACCCTTTCACACTAAAAATACATGAAGGTACATTTTTCTAATCTCAGAATAGACAGGCACTTGGGTCCCATCCTCACCTGGTAGAAGTGACTGCGATCCCATCAATTGTATAATTAAGCTCACACATCTGCTTCACTGAATCAAAACCACAGAAGCTTAATGGCAGGATTTAATAACCTTTCTCTCCTAAGAAAGGATCGGTTTATTGTACTTTTCTAAAGCCAGGTGCAAAAGAAAATCACTAGATAGCAATCTAACTGCAGTATAGTTAAACTCACAAGTCTCCTCAATTGACTTCCAACAAAGTATCTGTGCCGCAAGTGATAATATTGTATTTTTTAATTAAAAAATAGATTCTTCAAGTAGCTATAATTTGTACCATTTAGATCACAAAACACATAACTAACAAGATCTTTATAAGTCTAATTTAAAAATTAGGAAAATCTTGCTCCAGCCAGCAGGTTGCTTTGCTTTCTCCACACCCCCATCCAGCTATTTCAACATGTAAGACAGATGTGTCACTTCTGATCCTGTAAACTTACTAGGGAAAATACATCGGAAACAATTATAATTGGGCACACAACAGATTCCTTATTCTCTTCAAGCCCAAATTCATTATTCCCATTGCTTTAATACAGATTAAATGCCTCAGCATTGTTACATATACTAAAATACATATTTAGGAATGCTGAGAGAGAAGGGACAAATTATCCTCCCCTAAATCTGCTCAATCTCTCACACTGGGAGAGTAAAGATTACAGTTTTTAAGGACCAGGACCGTCTTTTTGCATACTGCTTGCCACAGAAGGTCCATGATCTGTGACTAAGCTTTGTAGGCAGCACCATAATTATAAATTAACAACAATAAATCACTCACTAAGTTGAGATAAAGGCACAGTTCCTGCCTTGAGTTTTCCTTAAATGTTTATGTTAGGCTATGCAAGAGCTCACCACCACCAAGAAGAGGCAGGGAATCAACATGCTCCTCAGAGGAGGCACATCTTGCATCCTCCCCCCCACCAGTTTTTAAGCACCACCTGCTTCAGGTTGTAATACCCTTTTACCCCTTCGTAATTAAGACTAGCTACTTTGCGGCAGGGCACTTTTGCTTTCCTAAGGCAGGTTATCCGACAGTGTAGACCTCCTCCAGGCTTCCCTAAACAAACTTCACCTACTCTTAGATGCATCTACCCGCAACACAATTGCGTTCCCATTTAAAACCAATAAAAATAAAGCTGATTTGTATGAATGTTATTTGAAAACAATCCATTTTACCAGCGACAAAGGCCATGTATTCCCTTCCACAGGCCCTTTGTTTAAGATAAAACAAATTTTTATTTGTTAAAACACATACTCCAAGTATATTCAAAAGCTGCTCTAATTTGTGCCACTTCATTTCTTCCAAATGCCCTGCCTTGCAGGTAGGCAGCCATTGCTGCAGCAGGTTGCTCTGATAAACCTGGAATTTGGAGTTAGTGTGACACTTAATTCTCTGGACACAGGCTGCACAAAATACTTCTCAATCAGAATAGCACCATCTAGCTGGGCCTGTTCAACTCAAAGTTTCAACTGTTTTTCCTCCAGTTTTTTTTTGCCAACACCTTGAACTGTGAAATGAGGTATTTATTATTCTGTTCTTAATCTTAAACTCCATGTTCTGGCCTTCAGAGTTTTTGGCATCATTAATCTTGTGGCTTTGCCCACTCAGTGTTTTGTAGCACGCCATTACAAAGAAATGTGTTTGTTTAGTGAGGCTGTGGGTGGAGACATCTGGGGTTTAGGGCCCTGGGTATCTGTGAAGTTCCCATAGAAACAGGTTTCTCGGCCTTTCCTTCTGTTGGGTAGGGGTTGAATACAAGAGGCAAGTCTCTGCAGTCGGCCCGAGTTACACAAATGACCGTATCGCATGAGGGTTGGCTAATTACCAGACCAGGAGACAGAGACTGGCACTTCCAGCCACACTGTACTGTCTCAGCCTTTGAGGTCCCTGATTTACCCTCAAGTACCAGCCAAAATGGCAGCTATCACAGGCAGAGTGTGTTTTTTTCCTCCTGGAAGATCAACAGGGAAGATAAGCCCTGAACCACAGAGGGTCAAGCTTCTCTGACAGCTGCTCCAGACACAGGTAATGGCAGGCCAATTGGCAAGAGAAGGAAGGGGTTTAGCTAAGCACAAGGCACAAGTTGCTACACCCTTGAGGTTGCACTAGATCACACCCAGTGGCAAAACATCACTCAAACCTCTACTTTAATCCATACAGATCACCCAGTCTGTTATCATGCCTATTGTAAAGTCAGTACCTTAAGAAGGTCTAGAAAGAGAGCTCAAAACGGTCCTCGTCTTCTTTTCGCTCTTCTACCACCTTATGTAAGAAGACTTTTTTGAGGATGTTGTTGCAGGATGGACATAATACAACTTTTCTGAAATAAACTAGTACCCCAATGCTTGCATCTCTGCTAATAATTTCCATTCACATCTTCATTCCTATTCAACTTAATTGTTAAAAGCTTATTCTCTCTTACCCTTCCCCTGTCCTTGATTCCCACGTGCAGCACATAACTATGACCAAAATATTGCTGCTCCCCTTTCAGGACATGTTCAGGCTCCATATTTCTGTGCAGAGCTGGACACAACCGATCAGCCTTCTAATTCTAGGTCTAAATCTAGTTCCCATCTTTGAACTTCTCTCGAATGGGTACAAACTATTACCATTACATACTCTTCTTTATTCCTTGTGATTAATGCAGACTTCATCTATATTGCCTATTATCTATTCTTCTCTATTTTTTGAAGCAATTTAAAATGACCAGGGGCGACATATTTTTTCCTCTACCTGTAATATTTGACTTCCAGTTTCCTGAAAATATCTGTTATTTAACTCTGCAAAGACCTTATTTAAATCTTCAAAACTGCATTGTGATTCAGTTTATATGAATGACATTATTCAGCAGCCTTTTTTTTTTTTTTAATCAGTCAGGCTGTTCAAGTAATTATTCTTTCTTCACCATCATCTTTTCTTTGCTATCAAAGCTTCTGCACCATCTGACCCATAACATGACTGAAGGATTTACCCTTGGAAGACCACATGGCTTCACTGGTTATTCAGTATTCTCATATGCACATAACAGTGTACAGCACTGGTTATATAGTTTAATTACATGGCAAACATCATTCTCCCTGATTATGACTTTGATTCCTTCCTCCCACAATAATAAGCTAATAGCTGCCATCTGCTTATTAAAATACTTTGAACAGAAGATAATCTTCTGTTCCTGGCATAATTGCCCCTCTAACTCTGTAATGTACATACATTTTACTTGTCTCTAAGGAAAATCTGGTTGTGTTCAAATACAACTATCTCTGATCACTTTTTAATAAAAATTTAGCATGCACCAACACAGCAGAGAAAGAACATAAAGCATTTGAGGCCTTCAGAGTATATTCTAACTAAACACACTTGCTCCAAACCATTCTCTAAAAATCTGTCAGCACCTCCTAGAGTGACCCATCTGAGATCTACTCAGTGGAGTTAAGAACATTTTAATTAAAGTGTAAAGCATAGAAAGAGGAATTAGACAAGCACCTAAAATGCACAAGACAACACCAGCATGACAATTTATTACTAAATCCACCTACAGCACAACAAAAACAATTATTTCAAGGGAATTATGCAAAAGTATTTTAAAACTTTTAAGATGATTATGAGCAACCTTTTAGTAACTACAAACCTATACCACCTTAGTTCCACCCAGATGGCAAGACAATTTCCTGGTGAGGAAAATGGTGAAAAGAGAACTACCTGAACAAACAGATGAACACAGAAAAACCTAACTCTCTACCAAAGAAGCAAAAGCTCCTTTCAGCCACCATTTATAAATATTTACAGAATATAAATCATGCAGCCTTTTAAGTCCATACCATAAATAGGTTTTAATCATCCTTTCCATACTTTACTTACAATTTATAAATTAGTAACTTTATTTATTAGGCAATTGTTAAATACAAGTTTAAAGTGTGGCACAGGTGCTAAAGAGGGACAACTTAAGTATTTGGATGGCTAAAGAGGAATGGTGTTTCACAAGCTAGAGCAGAACCCAGGCAGAAATTGAATTGTATAAATGGAAAGAAAAAAACCAGAAAGAATGGTTCTCAAAAGATGAAGAAATAGTTTAGGCAAGATCTGGTCCCCTGGGGCCTGGGAAAGCAAATAACAGCTTTACTGACCAGCAAACAAAAGTAGCCCTTTCAGCAAGCAAGCACATGAAAATAAACTGCACTGCCTGCTACAAAAACATTTTGTGCAAACACTTTTTACTGGGAAAACCAACACCATATCTGTAGACACCTGATGCTTTCATGAATATCAAAAATGTTTTCAGAGTGTAATTTTACGTCTCTCCTTGCCAAAAGCACCCCTAGAGCCCTAGTTCCTCTGTTACACTAAATGCTGAATCTTGAGTTTGCACTATGAGGATGTGTTGTTGCGAAAAGTACTTTAAATTCTATTATCCTACAAAAACAGTGAAAGTCTAATTTTGCCTTTAGAAAAGCAAAGCTGAGAAGTGACTGCTTTCCATTACACATGTGAAGTACTTTCATTACTTTAAAACACCTTACTGACTAGGTTCTCGGTGGACAGCAAGGCTAACAGCATGCTAAGGTAAATTAGTGGTGATAGCAGGACAGCTTTACAAAAAACAAACCCCAGAAGACTAACAAAAAAACCCAGATGCAAGCATTTTTCCTAACAGCCCTCCTTGCTTCAGAAGGAACTGACTGCTCAAGGCATAGTGTTACCGTCCCTTTTCTGGAAGGGACACAGGACATTAGACTTCTTTCTGATCTTTATACCCACTACCTGCTTCACCGAACTCCCTGGATTCTCCTTCAGTGACTAGAAACAAAGATGTAAAAATTCCCAAGAACTGTATCCCTGACTACATAGTTCCTAAGCATCTGAAAGTTCATTAGTTGGATAACAGACTAAATGAGAGGAGCGGTTTTATCTGGCCACAGGATACACACACGTAACCATGACTTTTCCTTATTTCTATAAGCCTCTCTTTATAAATTTTACTGCTGTATTATTCTTATTTGGTTGTTATAAAAGCCCTTGCTTTCAGCTGCAAAAATGAGATGTCTGTCAGCAATCAGCCTCACGTAAGAAAACTTAATGACAGACAGTGTGGAGAAAATACCAAAACTCCTAGTATTTTATGCGACTATTTGCAGTGGGAACTTTCTTGTCTGCTTGGCGATCCAGTAGTGAATCCTGCACTTTACCATTCCACTAATATAAATACAATACCTTTTTACTGGAACGAGTGAAAAAGAATCAAAAAGTTCAAGAAATCCTGCACAGACATAATTAACAAGAACAGCCTCTTAGAAGCCCTTTTAGTATCCAGAGAGTTTAAATCCTACAAGCACAGAAAAGGTACAATGTGCCAAGCAGGAGAGGGGAAATGAGAGACTCAGTGTTAAGACCTTTATCATCATGATAAGATGGTACTTGAGGCACTATCACTTCACATATGTCGCATTCTTGAATTTGTTTACACTTTCAGATAAGAACATTTGCAGGAAGATCCTCACTGCTGACATTCTACCTCTTTTTACAAAGGAAAGAGGGAATGAGAGACGGCACAAGAGAAAGAAAAGGAGATTTAGTGTTAAAGTGCAGTACAAACACTTGTAAGTGACTGTGCCTTTTACAGTTATCCACCTGCAACATTCAACCATGCCATGGATGCAGAAGTGTAATGATGATAGCCTAGTTAGCTATTACATGATTTTGATCCACGGATCTCAAAGATAGCTAACCAGCATCACCTCTGACCTAGTGAATCAAACAAATCAGCTAGTATGTCCAAGGTTTTGGAGAAGGTCAGTGGGACATCTGATATTAGAATCCAGATTCGTCGGTCCCCTCACAATTTATCATACACAACAGGTTTAGAGACTGCAGCAGTCAAAAAGCCCAGTTTAGAGAGCAGCGGTATGACTACAGCAGACTACATTTCTAAAATTTGGCATTGCCACTGTGCATTTCTATGAAATACAAATAAAACCAGACAAAACTAGCCTGCCTAGATCTCGTATTTATATATTAACCCAAGAGGTATTTTGTGATTAGTAAGAAAGATCTAATTTTACCCTTAAAACATGTTCTGAAACAAAGGCTGACTACAGCCTTTCTGAACCCAAATTCCAGGATTACGCTAAACCAAGCTACTAACCAATATCTAAATTTCTAAATACGGCCACACAGAATACACTTCAATCCCTCTGCAATCATCTGCCAAGCTTGTGCCACATCCTTGACCTTCAAACAGCACATGGCCTAAGCAAAGCACCTCAAAAGTTCCACGCATTTCTGTACTGTACTGCCCAAGCCAGCGAGGCACATCAGAACAGCACCAGCAGAATCATCTTTCCACTAGTGCACCCGAGAACACAGACAAAGAGCAAACTCAGACTATGCTTGTGCTGCCTCTTCAGTAGGACTCATACCAGCAGTCCTGTGCAAATAAGAAGGTAACAGGAGAAAAAAAAAGTAGAGCAACAATTTAAAAACATGTTTTAGGGCTTGATGTGCTTGGGTTTGTGTATTCTGCATTTTATATCTTCAGGGTTGTAAACCTAGCAAAGTTACAATGCTTTGTAAGACTGGCCCTAGATTTTAGAGAAGGTATCTCTTTTATATCTCTTTTCCAAATCCCACTGTATTCTATTCTCAGTTCTCCTGTGTAGCACGAAATTTTCTCAGCCTCAGCAAACTGAATTTCATCCTGTGACAAGTGTCATAAAACTGAAAGCAGTACAGGTTCAAAAGGGTAAAACAGAAGCACCGCATTTGATTTCAGACATTTATTTGCTTAAAATGTGATATACCAGATAACTCATTCTGTGCATGTATTTTCCCTCCTTTTAGTATAAAAAGGATGAAAGAGCAATTATCTCGAGCTCTGGGCTCTCTTGTTAAATATTTAAGAATCCTATTATAAATTACAACCCTACCATTTTCACTTGACCTCATCTTCATGTGATCTTATTAACAAGGCAGCTGAGACTTTCATCATGCAGTCAAATATGCAGGTTATCACTGGCTGGTTCAACTACCCCAATATCCACCTGACCCTTTGGGAAGTCCTCTCTCCTGCTTTCCATACCGGGGCAATGGTGAGCTCCAGAGGGCAGTAAGGAGACAGCACAAACCCCTGGTTAACAAGAGTGAATCTTGAAGCCTCAGAAACATGCGCAGCCAGGCACTTTCCTTGCAAAGACAGGTGGGAAACGTAAATGCACTTCTCGCAATGGAAGGAACTAGCAGCTGCTGCTGGGCAAGAAAACTCAGGTTCCCCTTGCCTCATCTTTCCCATCTTCTCACGTATAACAACACTGACCAACCTGTGTGCTGACGGACTTACCCATGCAGAGGGATTTTCTTCCCATAGAACAATCAGCCCCAAGCCGCTAGTTTTGCTCTGCCTTTAAGGGAAAGGTGAACACAAAACAAAACAGTCAGCACTCCTTGGTAAAGTCACCAACCCCAAACATGAGGCTAGGGAAGATGCGACCCTCTCCAGTAAACTGTGCTTTGGAGTGATGGTCACAGCACTGCTGCTGCAGTGAAGTAACATCCCATGTGTTCCTTACCCCAGCTGTGAGACTGACTCTCTATCCAGATTCATATCTGTATTAGTAACTGCATGAGTACCTAGTGAGGAGAAAGGGGAAGAGAATGCTGACCAAGCTGCCAATGCCCTGTTTTGCTGAGTCTTGTATCCCACATCACAGGTAACATAAAACCTCCTCACCACTGCCTGCCACCATGGGACACCTCAGATCATCCGACTGTGAGATGACAGGTGCCACTGTGGCAGGGAGAGGGCCACTGGGCTAATGCTGCAACTTCTATCGATTTTCTTCTGATCATAAGCTCCAGCCAAATGGCACGTGCTCAGGTGCTGCTTCTCTGCTCTGTAACCTCACATGTCAAACGCAGCTGGCCTGAGGATCACGGATGGAGCACGTCAGCTGCATGCAGCAGAAGAAAGCAGTGCATTCCTGCAGACCTACAAGACACATGCCTCGAGGAGGGGTCTAACATCTGAACTAACTACAGCTCTCACCACAATATTTCACAGGTGTATGCATAGCCAGAGCAAGCTATTATGGCTACAATGCACAACTAGCAGAGGATGCAAAATATCTGTCAGAAACAGCTGTAAGAAGAATTGCTAGAACAGGGAGATGCCTCAAAAACTCTTTCAGAGGCTAGAAGTGCAAGAAGCTGGCTGAGCTACGTACCTGGGTAGGTAAAGGGGCCCAGAGGAGAAAGCAGCAGACTTTATCAGTGAAACAATCAAGACCAGACAGGATAAAGAAGGAGGTACAATTACAGCTGGATACAAGAAAAAAGGGAGAAGCATTGCTTAAGGAGAGATATGTATTAAGACCAAAGCTCCAGTGTTAAAAGTCGCATGGGATTCTCAGATGAGAGACAGAGGAAGACAGCCATGGCATTGACATTATTAGATGTTCAGTTTTAAACTAGAAAGCAGGACTATGCAGGACAGTCAGTTAATCTGAATGATTGAGTAGAATGATTGATTGAAGATTGATGGTAGTAGATTGATGATGGAGCAGAATGAGTATCATGAGAGGCAAATACAGTTCCGATTTTCCTATCTTTCACAGAGAAACAGTGCTCTTCAGACTTCCAAACTTTTCACTTCAAAAATAACTGGCAGCCACAGGAAAGAAAACAAATATGCTCTTATGGAATGTTTAGCACCTAGCATAAGTATAGCTGGTGTGTTCCCAGGATCAGCTAGCTCTGGGACCATTAAGAGGAAAAAGTGATCAAAGATAAAAGCAACCCAAGAGGCTTAAAGGTACAATTTATGTAAAGCACAATTTGTGATTTTTATTACACATATGAATTTGCTTACACGGAACACAGGGTTATTTCTTTAGAAAATAATTTTAACATTAATTACTGTTTCTGTCTGGTAGACTGTCTCATCTAGTTAGAATGAATGCTACAAGACATATTCAATATACTTAAGTATAATAGTAATTCCGTTTCAGTCCATGAAATCTCTGTATTGCTTTAAGATCAATATCAGAGCATGTAACTTTCACAGTCTTTGGGGCATGAACAGATGTTGTGTTGTGCCTTGAACCACACAGAAACTCCTGATGTTAGCTGTGACCTCTATGCAGTATCTTGATACAGTTACACTAATAATACTCTTTTTTTGTCAACAGTTGCATTAAGATTTATGAGGTTGATTCATGCTGCTATGTAAAAATGCTGACAAAAATTATTTTCCTGCTCTGAAGAAATCTACATTTCATCCTTGCATGTGCGTATTTCTTGAACATGAAATTGATCTATTCAGGCATAGCCTCCCTTCAGGATAATATAAAATGGCACAAACCACACAATTATGTAGAAAAGTCCTTTTGAAGAAAATCTTTAAAGTGCTAAATATGAGAAACTCGACAGTGCTTTCAAATTTATAGCTTTTACTTTGTCTTTTCAATTGGAATGCAGTCTCCCAGCAGAGCACACTGGAACAAACCATTCAGGATTCATTTCTCTGTGGGCATCTAAAAGTTCCTTAGAAGCAATTCATAAACTCATTAAAATGTATACACATTTCTCCTGCTGCTTAAGCAGGTACTCGAAGTGGAGTTGTTTTTTTCCAAGCAAATTGCTACTGTTTTGTTAGTAACCTCCTATGACTATGCTCTGTAAATTGCATAGTGGGATTGAAAAACTGTGATTTCTGGCCAGTGCTTAGGTGTACTTAATTGAATTCAACTGCATTAGACACATACAGGTTACATTCTTTTTGACAGCAAGGCTCCATAACTGCAGTAGCATGCACTGAATGATGTCTAGAAGGAAAGAGGGACATTTTAGAACTAAGGTTTGCTGGCACGCAAATACCTACCACAAAAATCTTAGCTTGTATTGCTAATGTATCAAAGAAAGATACTTTTTTTTAAGTAGTAGGAGACTGTTCTGAGAAACTGTAGAAATAAAACACACAGGTGAGAAACAGAAGAAAGAAGTTACGTAAGAATTGAGTATAGCCTTGAAAAGTCCCATATTTGTCTGTCAACTGAGTTTAAGATTACAAAAAAAAAAAAAAGCTCCTGAGCTCCTTGAATTGCATGCAAAAAAATGAAGGGCTAAGAATCCCTACTTAGATAAAATTAAGCAGTACAAAATGCTTTTATAGTCTCCTACCATCCAATAGATGTTAATCCAGAAGAATAATTTATTAAAGGCCCGTGGCAATAACAGAGTTGCTGATCAAAACATACACTAGCAAAATACATTTATTGGTTAGAATTTTTAACATGTACTGAGAACATATTTATTCATCTTACTGCTCAGGGAAGGTAAAAAATTCACATGCACATATATCACTATTTGGCTAATTAGAATCAGATACTGTTTTCTATCAATTCTAAAACCCAAGAAAAGATCAAATCCTTTACCATATGAAGTTCCTGTTTAAAGAACACAGCCTCTCACTGCAGTATCTGTACAGATGTATTCAGAAAATCAGTTTAAATAACAGTCCTAGCTATAATCTTAACATCGGCTTTTAAAAACCTCAGGAACTGAGCCACCTATCTATTTATTTGGCCAATCAGTTACAGCCATGTATCCATTAGGACAGCACATACACCATGCTTTTGCTGGAAAGGCTTTCTCCTTCACAAGCATCATGAACTCAAACTTCCCACTGTATTCCTTTACGTACAACCATATTTGCAACCAACATTTGCCTCTTTTACGTGTATTGGTTTAAGACAGTTTTTAACTATTCCAAAAGGCTATTTTGTCACTTTCCATGAGTGTATGTCTCCCCCTTACTTCATCACCCTATTTTATGGATGACATAAAATGGTTTCTGAATATTCTGCTTTTGCAGAAATATTTGTACCACCTGCTTAGTACTGTTGACTTATGGACATGTGTGGCGAAGTCATAAGGTTCTTCAGAAAACAGAAGCAAGACTATAAAGCTGAGCAAGATCTGTGTATCCTAAATACCTTAGGTTGACCCAAACACCGTCTAAACCTTGCATGAAAAGTTTCTTCTGTTGTTTGCAGGCCAATAACTTTACCCAGAGAGAGAAGAATAGCTAACCTAACCGTATCTGTTGCAACAGAAAAAGAAAGTGCTCGCTTCAAATTAACGAAAACCGGGTCTGCAGGACTAGAAATGCTTTGGCACATCCCATTTTACGCCGGTCTAGGCTCTGCGGGGAGCCCAGACGGGGGTCCCAGCTCCTGGAGGTGCCTCTCTGTCACGCCGCAGCCTCCCCGGAGGAAGAGGAGGAGGAGGGCTGGGGTTTGGGGACGGGCTGGCCCCGTCCTGCCTCTGCCCCCCCCCGAGGGGCAGAGGATGGAGCCGGGGGGGGGAAGGATCCCCGGCGGCGGCCGGGCAGGACGCTTTACCCAAAACTACTTCAGAAGACCAACGAGAACCCCACGCCCTGACCGAGATTAACTTCACGCCAAGTTGTAACCGGGCTACTTGGCCGGGAAAACCCTCAAAACCAGCAGGAACAGGCGCGTCACTCCCTCAACCGTAGAGTAAAATAGGGAAAGCCGAAGGGAGCCCGGGGCGGGATGGAGGAGGCTCCGCTGGCCGGGCCGGGCCGGGCCATGTCGCTGAGCCTGTGGTCGCCACGGCCAGCAGCGTGCCGGGGAGCCTCTCACGGCTACCT
>VYZM01011071.1:3680-75239 GCA_013398915.1 Dromas ardeola | reverse complement strand
GGGGCCGCCCGCTCCCCGGCCCGGCCCGGCCCGGCCCGGCCCGGCCCGCTCGCCTCAGCGGCAGTCCCGCAAAGGTAGCAAAGGTAGGAGAGCTGACCTCCCCAGAGAAGCTTGTGGTGTCCCAAGGACAAAACTCGTGTTGGTCGCCCTCATGCACAGCCTGGGCCCAGCTGCCTGGGCCGGCCCCTCAGCTCCGGAGCTGGCCCTGGCCAGCACCCGGCTTCCTCGGCTGCACAGCTGTTCTTCACCATCTCCCCTGCATCTCAGGCCAGGGCTGACCCCTGACAGGGGACGGACCTGGGGCTTCTCCCCAGAGGAACTGGGGAGCCCCAGGGCGCTGGCGGCAGCAGGCTCCCTCCGGAGCAGACAGGAGTACGTGGTGTCACCGGCACCGTGAAGGAGATGCCAGAAGTGAACAAGGATTTGGCTTACTCCAGTACCCGTGGGTTTCGAGTAGTACCTCCTGTGGACATTCAAAGCCATACTGACAGCGCCTATGCTGTTGTCTATATTTAGCAATTTAGGTAAAGACAAAGTTTTTTCCAGTGCATAGGTCTGTATCCTACTGTTCACTGGAAGCTGGGGTGACGATACACAGTTCACAAAGCAGGACAGATTTACTCTAAGTTTTACTCGTACCAACAAAACTTCCCCACTTCGCTACCAGCTCGTGTTAACTTCACCTGTGGAAAGCTCCAGAATACTTGTTTTAGCAATCCTGCATTCGCCATGGCTGAGTATCCATGTATTTGTCACTCAGACACCATATCTAATTTGTGTATATGATACTACTGAATGCCTTCTAGGACACACTGAGGACACATAGCTTCTTGAGGTCTGTAATAGTAAAAAAAACACCAAAGCACGAGAGTAAAGGCAGATGAAGGAAGTATTGGACATTTGTTTGTTAAGCTATACAAACAGGTAATACCTTAGTTGAAGAAAAAAAAAATCCAAAAGAAAATTATTATGCAGTGAGGTTAAAGAAAAAAAAAGCATGTAAAAAATAAGTTATTTTCCTTAAAATATTGTAGAACATAGCAAAGCGTCAAACTCACGTATTTTTCAACTTTGCTTTTCTAACATGTTAGAAAACTAAGGCCAAGGCAGCCTTAATTTGTATACATCTAATGATGTTTTGCTTTAATATACACACACTGGTGGTTTTGAATTTGAATCACTGTAAAACATGAATTATCATTATTTTTTCTGGGCAAGCCTCTCTTCATTGTGATTTGACATCTCCTTAGGCTGGAATTTACCACTTACAAAAGCAGAACAGAGGTTGTCAGAAGAATGAATTCCTGTACTCATATAATTTCAAATAAAGAGACATCCTACCATGACAAGATTTGAGCTCAGAAACGCCATCAACTTCTACGTGAAAAAAGCCAAACCCAAGTCCAGCCAGAAGTGCATGGAACAGCTGAGAAATTTCTCTTGACATGTGAAACTATCAGTATAATTAGAACATGTACTTTTCTGTAAATACAGGCAGAGGTTTTTAAAGCAGACTAAGCAGTTTCTATGAAGCATAATGAAAACTGAGCACCCAATTTACTTGCAGGGCTATAACAATATTAACAACACTGTTTATGTAGAAGCATAATTAAAAATCTTACAGGAGCATATGCTGTTCGAACTACTAAACAATGGAAAATTTTACTAAATTTTTAGGTGCTGTGTTTGATTTATTCTTTACATTCATATATATTACTTATTTTTCCACACCAGAAATGCATTCTTCTGTAAAGAAAATTAAAGTAGTGTTTTACCTAACAAGTATTGGCAAAAACCAAAACTAGTTCTACATTCAGGAGATCCCTAAATAACTTTAGGGAAACAAACCTATAATCTTTATGAGATCCATAGTAACATGTTCATCTTATGGCATGTTACACAAGGAAAAGAAATCAGCTGTTGACAAGTTAATATTCTCCTGTAACATACAGTTAGGAAATCAGCATTTTAAAGGTAAATCTGATTAGAAAATTAGTATCCCCATTGAAATGATCTCATTTAATTGTAAAGTAGCTGATTCATTTTCTCCTTACAGTACAGCAGGGACCCATTGTCATATTGTTCCTCATATATCACTGATTCGGTGAGATTCCTCATAGAATCTGCCCTGTGAGAGATTTTCTTCCACTTTTCTGTCTGAAGAGATTGACATAATTCAGACTTTGTTTTCTGTCTTGAAAGGTCTTGGTCAAGTGGTAGCAGCTTAGTTGTTGCCTGTGAAAGGTCATTGTCTCTCCCTTCTCATGCTGGAATTAAAGACAGTTGGGTTTTGTTTGTTATTTTTAAGAGGTCAGACAGAATCAAACAAAAGCCAAATTATTCAATTTTTGAAATACTTATGCATTACTATACACTGCAGATTACACCATTTTCACAATGTAACAGTAAAAGGCATCAAATAAATTTATTATGTTTATGGCGTTACACTGACTGATTTTTGTCCTCCAACGCAAAAGTGACACCATTCAATCTAGTGTCGGACTTCAGTGCATCTCTCCGTGCTTGCAGGGAGTAACTGCATGCATTTTGCAAATAGAGATTAAGGCAGGATTCTACATGATGCTGAGTATCCTAAGCTCTTATTTCCATGGAAAATAAGGAGGAAAAACTGCTGAATAATTCACAAAATAATAATTCAGCCTAAGAACTGCAATATACCACTGGAAATTGTTGGTATTACTGAATTGTTGGTATTGGTATTGTTGGTGTTGGTATTGAGGTATTACTGAAATCTTGAATAGCTGAGTACAGGTGTTTTCTGTATGTTTAACAACGGCAGGTACCAAATATAAAACCAAAATATTTTCCATTTGGGGGGCAAAAAACGGAGAAGAGGAAACCGTAACTTTGAGGTACTTTGTCTGAGATACTGAGATACTATATCTGGATGTCATATGCTGAAGGGACACATGCATTTTTCAGAGGAGCCTGAAATCTTCGAAAGAGCCAGACTTTTGGGGCTGTACACACACAGTGTAAATTCACGTGCAACACCAGTGAGGGGAATAACATCATCCCTCCATTTCTTTGCTAAGTTGTGGTCTCAAATTAAGGATGACTTTGAAAGAGACTTGCTGGAGAATGAATTGCAGGATCTCTACACACTTCAAGTCTTTCTTCAGTTTATATTTGTCTAGCCAGTCCTTCAATTCGATTGTTTAACTATGTATTTGTGTCAAGAAGCGTTTCCCTCTTCCAATATATGGAGCTATTGGAATTGCGGGCGCAGTAAATAACATTTCACTTCAGTCTGCTTTAGATGACAGAACTAAAGGGCTTTTTCATATGGAGCACAGGACTGTAAAGGCTTAGTTGCTGTTTACTACCAAGGCATACCGGCTCACAGTGAAGAGAATCAGTCCATGACAAAATAGACGAGGCTGGAAATGTAGAGAGTTAAAATCCACCATTCGACAGAGCTGTTGTACAGGGTGGCCAAGAGACTACTATTTTAGAAAAATGGGGCTGAATTTAATTTAAAGAGAAATATTTCAAGGGAGTGGGGGAGGAGGTTATGAAATTAATTTTAGTGAGCTAGATTAGGCATGGTTTTGAAAATAGCTATCTCATTGCCATGGAGGTTAGA
The DNA here is from genome assembly GCA_013398915.1 of Dromas ardeola. NCBI lineage: Eukaryota > Metazoa > Chordata > Aves > Charadriiformes > Dromadidae > Dromas > Dromas ardeola. The sequence continues at coordinate 71,632 of VYZM01011071.1, read as the reverse complement.
GGAAATTAAGGGACAATTGTCACAGAATCACAGAATGGTAGGGGTTGGAAGAGACCTCTGGAGATCATCTAGTCCAACCCCCCTGCCAGAGCAGGGTCACCCGGAGCAGGTTGCACAGGAACGCGTCCAGGCGGGTTTCGAATGTCTCCAGAGATGGAGACTCCACCACCTCTCTCGGCAGCCTGCTACTCTTTATGTCTTCAATTCTGTCTGCATTTACATGCCCCAAATGACCCTCAGAGTGCACGCACAGCCCAGCCATTGTGGCTCTGCAAACAAGTATCTTCCCCAAACCTGGGGGTCTTCCCCCACTCTATTGCCAGATGATTTCCCATTATCATTCCACCTCAGCATCTCAAAATGAAATATATTTACGATGCCCCTTTTGAAAGACATTTTCATTTTAGAAGTGGGAAAATGCAGCTCAGGGACACCAAGTAACTTCCTCGTGGTCAAAGTGAAAGGCTGCACAAAGCAGGCTCTTAACACTGATCTCTGGTCAAACCTTCTTGTTATTTTCAGGGATGGGCAGGTGTCATGGGCAAAACAGTCTCGACTCGGGGAATTTCAGTTAATTTAATGTATTGCCAATTAACTTATTTATTTGGGTATTGAGAAAAAAGAACCTCCTGTGAAGATAACTAGACAAACACTTAGCGAAGCGCATTTCCTCCTCTTTCCCCAGCCTCAACTTCAATCCAACACCACACAGCACACTCAGTCCCCTTGGTGAGGCAACAAGTGGTGCAGGAGGTTGGGGTCAGCGCAAAATGATTTCTTTCTGCTACTGCTTGCTTCTTAGTCTCTTCCTCCAATTCTCCTCACTTCTTACTTGTTTGCTCTACTCTGGCGTGGGTTCTGCCAGGGTCTGCAATCCCTTGGGGATGTCCCCACTCTGGTGTGAGTTGCCCACAGCTACCAGGGAGTCCCTGGCCTGGCATAGGTCACCTGTGGCCACAGTGCCTTGGGGGTCTCCTTACCTCAGTATGGGTCACGTCACCCACAGCTGCCAGTCCCTCAGAGCCGTATCTCCTCCAGCACAGAGTACCTCCTCCCAAGAGTGCATCTCCAGTGGTGTCTCCGGCAATGCTCCCTTCCACAAGTCCTCTCATGTGCCTCCTAGCCCTAATGACTGCGACCTTTTCTTACATGCCTGGAGCATGTAAGAGCACCATATGCTCCTCTGACTGATGACTCTGACCATGGCTCTGGCATGTGGTGGGGGTGTTTACGTCAGTGCCAACCACAGTAACTAAGTACTAATTCCTATAACCATACAAGCATAGGACAGCTCAGGTTGGAAGAGATCTCATAAGATCATCTTGTCCAACCTTTCATGGGGAAGGGAGCCTAGACTAGATTATCTAGCACCCTATCCAATCACGTCTTGAAAACCTCCAGTGATGGGGACTCTTACACATTCCTGGAAAGGTTGTTCCCGTGATTAATCGATCTCACTGTAAAAAAATTCTTTCTTATATCAAGGTGAAACCTCTCCCAAAACCTGTCTTCTCTTCCTTCCTCAGTAAACAAGGAAATCATGTGTAGCAGAAGACAGGGCTGTGGCTGATGACATAGTGGAAGTAAGAAGCACTACATTAATTTTCTCACATTGGTGTGTCTACTTTGGGACAATATTTTCCTTTACACGTGTTCCTGATTCATAAGATTTTATTAAGGGATCACAGTTCTGCAAAATGGAATTTTCTTATGGGTCTAGCAGATGTTCTTAAGGTTTCTTTCAGGCTGTAAGGATGCATGAGATGTACTAGGAACACGCAAAATCATATGGAATGCATTCCATGTATTTTTTTTACCTTTACGTGAGCCATAGTATCTGGAACTGGATGTCATGCCAGGCCTGCAGCAGAAGACAATTCTAACCAATAAAAAGGCCTGAAGAGATTGCTCTTCAGTGATTTAATCTGACTTTGAAATCTTACATTTCCACTTTTATAAGCAGATTTTCATGATTGTTCTAATGGTTCTGAAACTACTTTCCAAATTATCTTAATGGTCTGATGATAAAGTATTTGAATAATTTCTCTTTTTTCCTACCGTGACCTGTTTTTTCTCTAGCTGCAGCTAACAGAATGTAAGAACAAAGATACAAACCTTGTGTGGTTTTTGAAGTTATGTTTCAATGCTTAGCATTATATGAAACATGCTCTGTGATGGAATCATGTGCAGAAAATTATTTTCTTCTTAATAATATGAATGAAAAATGCCTGCCTGATTCTTCCGCAGCTGTTTTCCTTCAAACATCCTGACTTTCTCATAACAGGGATCTGTGGAACTGAACTTCGCATCAGCTATCTGGCATGGATCACTGTGCTCTTATCCTCAGGAGAAAGTTAGCAGCTACTCCCAACTCTGTAAATGCTGCAGAGAGAATCTGGATAAAGACCTTTATCTGATGCCAACTGACATTTCTGTAATAAAGTTCTGGTTAGCCACTGAGGTAATCTTTGATAAATATGTGACAGTCAGTTACAGAGTATTATGAAAACTCACAGAGAGCATCTAGATTATTTAGAAGTGAAATGTTTGGGTTTTTTTTCCATTACTGAGCAGATTTCTGACTGTACTATCAACGGAAAGTGTCTCTTCCCTTCTCTCTCAAATTTTTTCCAAGTTTGTCCGAGATGGAAAGGGGTAATGTACAATGAGTGAACAATGAGGCTGAGCAAATGGGAAGGCACACCAGACAGCTCACCAGAATCCAATAAAACACAGAGATAGAATATGAAGGTTGGCTCAGACTTGAACTTACAGGTGAAGTGATTGCATAGAAGTGAATAGTAATCTTCATCTGTGGTTTTAGGCCAGGAAACTGAGAAGTTTATCGTAATATATTGCTGAAATACTCAGGGACAACACCAGAAGCTTGGGAGACTTTTGGGAAGAAAACCTATCATCCACAGAAGCTAACTTTCATTTTTGCCAGCAGGCACAAAAGTGCCTACAATTCATTGGAAAAGAGAAGCTCAGGAATCTTGCAGGGCTGTGTAAAATTGTATTAAAAACGTTTCTACTGATATGAATGGAGAGTGAATGTGAATGCATGAGAGCAAAATACCAGCAGGATAAGGGCTATTAAAATGGCATGTGTTGCTGACACCTATGGGTGGCAGATCTGAAATGGAGACAGTGACTAAATCCTGGAGACTCACAGAGGTTGGACAAGATAGAGAGATAAATCACACTCACTTCCTGAAGGGTGTGATAAGAAACATCCCAAAATCAGCATGTCCTAAGAAGAGCCCAGGAAGTGTAGGGAGGGGCTCCAAACCTGATGCCCCTCATCCCCTATGTCATTGCAAGCGACCCCGGACAGGCTGCCTGGACATAGTGCCTTAGTGTCTGAATGCTCAGCAAACTGCTTATATGCATCCTGGTGTTTGTGGATATCACAGTGTGATGGACTGGAATCAGTCCATTTCAAAATAAATTAATTTTTCCTTCCTATGAGGTGTTGCTATGTTGTTGCTACAGCTTTGAGACTATTTCCTACAGGGCAATTTGGTGGTCATTATGCTTTTAGGACTTTCTAAAGGATACGCATACCACAATAAGCAATTCAACATTCATTCATATAATTATAACTTGTGCGATTAAATACTCTGTTTGTCAAAACAAAAGGTCATCTCTCATGTTAAAGTACCAAAGAAACCCATTATTTCTCAGGGTGGGTTCATGCCATCCGGACACAGAGCTCTAGAGTGGTTCAGATGAACTGCAACCACGGGAGCTCAGAGTGGAATCCCTCATCGTATCTTTCAGCACCAGATGGCGTATGACTAAACTTAGATGTCTAAATGTAGGAAGGCAACTAAAATGCCTAAACATGCAGATGTAGAACCATTTTAGGTGTCCCAGAAGACCCGAGATACCCACATGAGCTGGCATGTATGACAGGATCTGTGGGAGATCTGTGGAGTGTCATCTTGGGAGAGGCAGGATACCCTAGGATATCAAAAATACTGCCAGACATTTAAGTATTTGAATTATTCTACACTGAGAACATTCATTTAACTACAGACAAACATCCAGACAAACTTGGGAGTTCCTGGTGGGTCTGAGACATCTCAATAGAGCAGAGGGGTGCAAAATAACCCTGATGTCATGTCTGCACTGCTCTGGAGCAGTAGCTCCAGGACAGGTGAGACTCCTTGCGATACCTGAAGTGACAGGGAACTGAATCCTGCTCTGTGCGGCTAGATATGAGCTAAATGTCTGTAGATCGAGTCACTGTTAAGATGTACTTAATGCCGCATTGTGTTTGGAGAACTGTTGCATATTCACCAAGTCTGCTTGCCATTGTGTATCCATCTCTGCTACAATCACCTTGCTTTTAAAGGAAATTCATAAGTGTCCTAGTTTATAAGTCAGGTTGCCACTAGGCTTTTGTTCAGACCAGCAATTAATCTTTTAACAGCTTCAAAAAGCAGATTTATACCCCCAAATCTTCCTACCTCCTAGTAAGTACCTTTCCACAGGAGTGATGGCATAGACATGTCTACTGACATGTTGCTACTACACACATCGTAAATGAAACACTAGGAAATCTATTTAACTGACGTAGAGGAAACTTTGTACAAGGCCATTGACCCAAGGATAAGGAAACAGACATAGCCCCAGCCTTGCACCTTGTAATAGACTTCCAGGTCACTCTAAGTTCCCTCACGACTGTAGGCAGAGGGACACCAGCTGCATCCTCCAGCCACCACCTGTGAAACTTAGAAGTGCAATTTCTGATTCACAGGCCCATCAGCTGTTTCTTCTGGTTCACCTGGTCTGTTTTTGTAATCCCTTTGGAGCTCCTCTGTGTTGTCCCCATGCACATGTTCTTCAATGATATTTTGTTTAGGTTTTCCACTTTTGCAGACAGTGTTGCCTGTGTCCCACAGCACCACACAAAGCCTGGAGGCTGCCCCAGTAATACTGCAAGCATCAGGTATTTATGCCCAGTGATAAGATCCCTCCTGAGCCTCCAGGCTGAACAGTCTCAGCCTTACCTCAAATAACAATCCCTCAATCATCTTCATGGCCCATTACTGGACTTGCTCCAGTATGTCCATGTTTGCCCAGAACTGGACCCAGCACTCCAGGTGTGGCCTCACCAGCACTGAGCGGAGGAGAAGGATCACCTCCCTCATGCAGCCCAGGGCACCACTAGTAACAAGCATCCAGCTGGGCTTTGTGCTGCTGAACACAGGCAGCTCTTTGAGCCCAGTAATTCAGCCAGTTTTCAGTCAACCTCTCTGCCCATTCATCTAGTAGTGTGCCAATCCTGCTGTACAATACGCTTTTGAAAAATACTGCAAAATGATGCTTTATTAAGAGAGTCAACTTTATTAAGAAAGTTAATCATCATAATATAGATTCTTAGTGAATCTATATTATGATGATTAACATTTTAATGGACCAAAACCAATCTCTGACACAGCTAAAATAATCATGAGAGACCCAGGGTGACTTAATTTTAACTCAGCAGAACTGATGCAGTTACTTGTATCTTCCTAGGATGCTTTCTTTATATCCAAAAGGTAAGATGATATCTTAAAAGCAAGGATACGATTTATTTTTCACATGTAGCTCACAAGCGGAACTCTTGACTGGGACTGTTTAGACTCTGTTGGATTAGAAAGCATTCATCTACGTGCGTATGAACTGGGAAGCTGGTGCACAAGCTATGGCCAAGAAGCATTTAATTCAACCTCTTAAAAGAGTTCTTTCTTTGAAGCGCTCTTGATACTGATGGAAGGCCTAGCACGTTTAATTATTGCTGTATTGCTGGATATAATACACATTTCTGGGGCTTAAATCCTGTATCTCCAGACTGAAGTGGAAGTGCATCCTGCCATGTGACTGTGAGTGACTGAACCAACCTGAAAACATTCCTGCCTATTTATTATCTGGATCGCCAAAACCAAAATGTAATTCTTTGACAAATAACTGTAACCAACAGGAAGAAAAATATTATATATGATCTCTGGTTTATGTCTTTACCTATGCATTCATTTAGCATCATGATGCAAAGCTATGAATCCCACTTCACTGAAACATTAGATTTTCTAAGATTTCCCAACTTAGTCAAAGCACTTGCGATTGGATTTTCTAAAATATTGAAAAAATTAAGACTTCTTTAAGAGGGGTTCACAGTACGAAGGATGCCTCTGCAGAATCAATCATAGAATCAGCAAATATCAGAATAAAGTTTCATTATATTTTCTCTTTAAGAAAAAGGGAATAAGGAAGAACTGTCAGCAATCCATCACGATGAGCAGACTGCATTCAGAGAACCGGGTGCCCAGTTAGAGTGAGTTCAGCCTCCCTGAAGAGCACAACCGATGACTGAAAATAGAATGGGTCTAGAATTGAGTCGCGTGCCCTCAAAATCCCAACCACCATAAACCAAATCACCTGATACTGCTTGTTACCTGCTCTTGCACCGTTGCTATTTAAAAAAAATATTTTCTCTTCCATGTCAGGCCCAGCCATTTGTGATTTCAGAACCTCTCTTCTCTGTTTAGAAAGTGGCTGCTCTACGGCTGTTTGTTGTTCTGCACATTGCTTTAGCTTGGTAATGGTACACATAGGAGGCAAAATATCATCAACGTCAGGATTCACATTTTGGTTAACTGGCCGCTTACCTGTCAAACATACCACTAATTTGGGATGCCAGTACTCTGGGATAAAAGGCAGCTTGCTTATTGAAAAGAAAATCTGCCACACGTTCTGATGTCATCTTTTGCTTAATAATTAGTGGTTAGAAACAGAGCAAGTCTAATGGTTCCCCATTTTTCACCTAATTTATAAATAATATTAAAGCACAGGCTACATATTCCTTTTTGACATGTTGGTGCACTTTTGCATTTTTCTTAAAGCAAGTTCTACTTGTTAAGCCATGGCTTTATCCATGTGATAAAGTGACACCCCTGCTTGCTCCTTTGGCATTTAAAATTCTAAATCCAGTAAGAGTCAAGATGACATGAGATCAAACGGAAGGCTGTGTGATCTACAGAGCAGACTCCTCTCAGAGGCCTGAAATGAAACACTCCATTACTCAGACCGTGCCCACAAAGGCTTCCCGAGGCAGACGTGAAGAGCCCTTTGCCGTTCAGTGCACTCTGCCCGCGCTCCAGCTTGGAAGGGCAGGAGCCAGCCCGACACAGAGCCGGAGAGCCCAGCCAAAGGCAGAGGACGTGGGCTGGGATTCACGGTGGGGACCTGGCTTGGTGCTTGGGTGGAGCTGAGACACCTCTGCCTGCAGAGCACTCTGCTGCGGTTCCCCAGAGCATCTTCCCTGCTGACAACAAAGCCTGCAGCAGCCCCTCCTCTTACCCCCCCACCAAGTGCTGTGTTTTGGAGGATGACAGCAGACTGCTGCTATCAATCATTCTCTTATGATAAGTGGCTGAGGTCTATACAAGGGAGTTACACAAAAGAATTGTTGCAGGCTTTATAAAACTCAGCATATCTCCCTTGTCTCTGTCCCCAGTGTTCTTTGAAAGGTGTCTTCCTTCCTACTTTAACAGAGGCACCCTTACATATTTTCATCTTGATTAATCATTAAGGAGTGCCGTTCTATCAAATACCATGCATATCTCCGCATTTGTATTTGGGATTCTAGCATCTAACACTGGGACAAACTGAGAGAGGGGTTTTGTGCACTTCTCCCTACTGCTGGAATCACCGGCCTTTCCCTCTCTGAGCACGTTCTCCTTTCCTGATGCTGGACAAACTACTGCAGTGTATCCAGTATTAAAAACATAATTTTGAGGGTTTTTATTCACATGTAACTTCCTAAAATTTGGTCAAGGTCTCACAAAAGGCCCTTCAAATTTTCCTGCCCGTTTTTGGAAGTCCAAGAGAGATATAAAAAGTGTAACCTGTGGATGTAGGAAGATGCTGAGCATCCTGACTTTCAAGGAGCCTAGTAGAGTCTGCAAATGCTCCCCACTTCCCATTATCAGAATCCTAGACTCAGTTAACACTGATTTCAAACAAACAGTAGAGAATTAAGTCTTCATCTGTTACTAAAATACTGTGCTTAAGTGACTGAAGAGTAGATTTAAAGAAAGGAATTTAAACTCTAACAGTAATCATTTCCTTTTCTGATAAGCTGAATTCCACCTCCTGTATCCACAGCAAAATGGAGACATGTTTTCCGCATCAGATATTTCTCCTCAGATAAACATGAGGAGTCGATCCAAAGAAATGCTTTGAGTTATTCAGTGATAGCAGGAAAAATACCTTTGACTGTAACATAAGGATTTTCTGTTCACTGTTACTCAGGTTGGTTTGCTGTTTTTTAATTCCTGCCTGGCACAAATTATCTCCATTTCCTTCTCAGAGATCAGCTCATCTGCCTGTCTCTTCTTTTCTCTTCAGCTGTGTGATCTCATACACTAGAGTCTGCTTCTCATTAAAATAAATTTTTAAATAATGAAAAAGGTTATTTTAATGGGAGCAAGGTTTTTTCTTTTTTTTTTGTTGTTATTGAACAAGGTTTTTTCTTTTTTTTTTGTTGTTATTGAACAAAAAGGTCTTTTTTTATCCCTATTTGATAAGTGCACACTGACAAAATTACAAACATTTATGTAACAATTAACCAGGAAATTATAGCTCATTTTACCCCACAGGTAGGTCAATTATTTCTTTAATCAAGTTATGCATATATTAAGTGTTATCTGTACCAAGGCTGGTACTAATTGAAATGATGCATGATTACTGCATAATTTAAAATCTCTTCAGATTGCAGAATTGGGTTTGGCCCAGCAAAGGACTTTGTTGTTATTGTTATTTTACAGCCAAATTAATTGTGCTCTTTTAAATTCTGTATTTCATTTCTATTCATTTTGTCTTCCTACAGTTGTCTCTCTGCAGATTGCCTTTACCAGTGGCTGTCCCCATCCAAGCCCATTCAACGACCAGCAAGGCAAAGTTAAGAAAGCCTAGTAACAATGCAGGCTACTGGTTCTGCTCCCATTTTATAGAATTAACATTTTTAAGGCACTACAAAGAAAGGACAACAACAAAAAACTCTGTACCAGCTTTTAAACTAAAATGAACATTACTTCCATGTTGATCGCCTGTAAATAAACTCAACCTCAGTACTTTAGACTGAAAAATACCACCACTGGTAACTATGATATATTCAAGCTGAAAAAATGATTGATTCCAGTTTGGTGGAAACACAAGCATTTAAATGTGGTACTTTTCCTGAGAAAACCTTAGGAACCTTTTCAAATAACCTCAGTAAAATGTATTCAAAGATTTCTTTAGGCACCTTTCTAATAAGCAACTATGTAATTGCCCCCTTTTTTTATTATCGAATCTGCTATGAATAAGCAGTACACTGGTTTACCACTTGATGGTGCCAAATGTTTTACACACTTAACCAAAGCTAAAACCACTTTAAAACCAGGTCACCTTTTGAAATCCAGTTTAAGTTTAAGCTTGAATCGTATTTCATTTTCATAGAAAATATACATTTATCATTTGATATCACAGATATTTGAAGATTAGGTGTTACTGTTCACCTGCTGTAACTTCAGCACTGAAAACTGTTCTAAATGTGCGTATCTGCCAGGGATTCATGTGGCTTCCCCCCTGCAAATCCCTACCCACTTGGTGTTTACACCTCGTAGGTAAGGACAACTAGGCACGTACAGGTCCCTGATGTGCTCCTTTTGCTCATACACATCCCTGTCGGTGCGTCCTACCCCACAGTCACTTCCTTTCCAAAATCAACATGATGTCCTCACCATTCTCAAGACTCTCACTTCTATTTGAGTCCAGGATAAAATTAGCTTATCTGAGCAGGTTGACACAGCAGTGGAATGAGGTTGACTCTTAGCCCATGGCTTAGTATCACCATGAGCAGAGTTAGGTGAGAGCAAGCTCAAGAATTTTCAGGGGGCTCTTAGCTTAGGTTAGCATGGTGCAATTGGTAGGATTGATTTGTTTTGGGACAGAGAGCAATACTAGGGCTTCGGGGCAATTCAGCATTAGAAGAGGAACAGTGTTGGTAACTAAAAAGGATGCGTGTGAGGATCCACGCTTAGGACTTAGGACTTGGGCATGGTGAACAGCTATGATGGGGTCAGAGAAGGAGCTTGTATTTACATGTGTTAAGGAGGCTGGAGGCAGAATTTATAGGAAAGCTGACATTTTGCTGTAGTGCGGCTGCTCTTTGGAGAAGTTACAGGAAGGAGACTGCCCAGGTGCTGCTACTCCTAATCTTTTGCATATTGTGCTTTTTAGACCTCGGAGAAAAGGTCTCCACTGGCTTGCTCTGCTTCAGGATAGAATGAACAACGTTATGTGCCTTTACAAACTCACTGGAATACTCATCACAATCCCCTTAAGGGCTGACATGCGAGTTGCAGTAAGTATCCTGCACAGGTCTTCTTTTAATCCCACAGAGATTTTGTTGGCTATATGCTTAACGAAGTCTGTAGACGCCTTCTGAGAGTATGGAATAATTCCCCACAGACCTGGTGAATCTAACTGCATGAACTTTTATCACACACCTGCTTGTTCCAGCATGCATGGAGCTCTTGTGCCTCAGAAACACCACTGGGTCCGTACCCTGCCAGTGGAATCCATTCCTGCTCCCTGGAACATATGTGCAGCCTCCATTGACCTCTGAAGGCATCACCGGTGCTTGGTGTTTCTAGCCAAGGGAGGAGACCTGCATGCTCCTGATTCTTACAAAAGATGTTGAACATGTACAGAACGAGCGTTTTGTCAGCCTTCAACATGGAGTCAGGCAGGATGACATACAGGATGCACGGGAACTCCACAGCTGGAGAAGCAAAAGAGTTTGCAGCCTGATGCCTTCTCAGATCAGGCCATGTTGTCACCCTTCCGCCACAGCACCAAGGGAACAACCCAATGGAGAACCATCTCCTTCCTTTGCACACCAGCACATATGGCCTCATTGGCTCCACTTTGTCTTCAGAGGCAGGGAATAAAATGCGCATCAAGGTAGATTTGTGAAGGGAAAATGTGAAAGTTATGCTGAGTGTGAGTGCAGAAGGGAAACAATGTAAGGAGTGAAAGTGCAAAAGGCACCTGTCTGGAGGACACCTTGAAGATGTTAGGATGTTGTCTAGCTGCAATAGAGTTACGCTGAGGTGCAGACCTAGGTGTTGAGTGTGCACCACTGTGCGCATGGGAAATTATCTACCAGTCCTGTGAAAGATGCCTTGTGACTTACTGCAATTTGGGAAGGGATTTAACTACACTTTCTGACATCTGTGCTACGGTAGATGTGTCTCAGCCATGTGTCTGCAATCATATTTACTCCTGATTAACTTCTGATCAGGGTGGGATATTGGTATCAGAAACCATGTTTAAAAATGCCAATACCTTACACAACTTCTGGAGTATTTGCAAAGCATTCATTGGCACAATAGTCTCACTACTATTATGCACAGCGTCTATCTGCTACTTTTGTATTTTTAAACTGCTTCACAGAAGTGTAATCAAATCATATTAAACAGTCCCTGTTCTCAGCCACTGCCCCAACCCAAGAGCTTGAAGATACCAGCCTGTCAGAGCACAATTAGAATCGAACTGCAAAATCAGCCGGCTGCCTCCCCAGCTCCAGTATGCACACAAAGCATTTTTCAAGGCAGGTTTTTCCTGGAAAACACTTCTTGCTTCCAACCGCTCAGTTAGGTCCAGTTTTTCATCTGCTGTCCTGAAAGCAGCACATAGCACTGAAAAGCTCGATTCTGAGGCTTTGCTACTCTCTCTTTTGTTTGAAGGAACGGTGCTGTCTGTTCTGTGGATAGACCTCAACCGTTACTGCTTTCCTCCCCAGTTCTCCCTTCTAGCACCCACCTGCTTAGGCCGGATGGGATCCTTGGTCAGCATACACGCCTCAGCATAATTGCACGTACAGTTCAGTACAGCATTGTTGCCCACACTGCTGCCTAAGCACGTGTGTGAGAATTAACGTAACTATGCATGAACTTAGCACAATCAGATGAAGAGGACTAAAAAAAAGTTCAATAATTAACAGGATTCAAATTATGTACGTACATATATAATAGGTACATATTAATATATACTTTAATATAATAATAAATACTGCAATATGTAATAACGCACATATATATGTAAGCTAGAGGCGGTGACATATTGAGGACCGTGCATGACATGGTATGTTGCCTCTGACAAAAATCTCTGTGGGGTCAACAGAATCGCGTGGTGGGTGAATACATCTTTCTTGTGCGGTTACACCTGAAAAAGGGAGGTAATTGTAACTTCAACTACCTTTGAACTCTGCACAATAAAATGCAGAGTATGCATCTGGCTAAAATCTATTTTGAAAACATAATTATAGTCTATTATTTTGCAAAAATCTTTCAAAGGTATATGCTTTTACCACCCATTTTTCAAGCATTCCTCCCCTTTAAAATATGAGTTTGGGCAGCATTCTTCAAACAGATAAGGCTGACGCTAGGCTCCCAAGTACATGGCACCTTCTCAAAAATACCTTGCATCCATCAAATACACTGAGGTTGGTCATATAGTGACCCTATCTCATTTCAATGCACTTCTGAACAGTACTCCAGTGATTATGTCTACTCCAATTTAGTTTTCTGTTCAAGAGCAAAGAGCACAATATTCTTATTCAGTGAAATGGCTACATTTTTACTTTTCATTACATGCAAAACGTGTCATAAAAATGCCTTAATTTGATTTATAATAACGAATATGCTTGATGTGCTCTTCTTCTACTGGGTCATTTTTAATGTATGTTAACTCCTGCACAAATTCATTAAGTGCCTGGTTACAGAAGAGCGTGTCATACAATATTACTTAAACATGATGTAAACCCCTAACACACAATAAATCTAATGTCACATCTCTTAACCCACTTGATCATTTCCTTTTTCTGGCACGGTGGGCTGTCAATAAAATAGGCGGGCACAAACATGAGACATTTAGCAGAATGAAATGCTTTGTCTCCTAAGGCTTCACATCTTTGCCAACATAACCAGACTGAATAAGAAGGCTTTTTCCATATATAGTTATATTGAACAATATTAGGGTTTTGAAAGCGAACTCTTCACCTTACTGGTTTGTGGGATCAAGTGCACCCTCAGCAAGTTTGCTGACGACACTAAGCTGAGTGGTGCAGTTGGCAGGCCAGAGGGATGGGATGTCATCCAGAGGGACCTGGACGAGCTAGAGAGGTGGGCCCGAGCAAACCTTATGAAGTTCAACAAGGCCAAGTGCAAGGTCCTACACTTGGGTCGGGACAACCCTCGTTATCAATACAGGCTGGGGGATGATGTGATAGAGAGCAGCCCTGTGGAAAAGGACTTGGGGGTACTCGTGGATGAAAAGCTGGACATGAGCCAACAGTGTGCGCTTGCAGCCCAGAAGGCCAATCGCATCCTGGGCTGCATCAAAAGAAGCGTGGCCAGCAGATCCAGAGAAGTGATTCTCCCCCTCTACTCTGCTCTCGTGAGACCCCACCTGGAGTACTATGTCCAGCTCTGGAGCCCTCAGCACAAGAAGGACATGGACCTGTTGAAGCGGGTCCAGAGGAGGGCCACAAAGATGATCTGAGGGCTGGAGCACCTCTCCTGTGAAGACAGGCTGAGAGAGTTGGGGTTGTTCAGCCTGGAGAAGAGAAGGCTCCAGGGAGACCTTATAGCAGCCTTCCAGTACCTGAAGGGGGCCTACAGGAAAGCTGGGGAGGGGCTGTTTGCAAGGGCATGTAGTGATAGGACGAGGGGCAATGGTTTTAAACTGGAGCAGGGTAGGTTTAGATTAGACATTAGGAAGAAGTTCTTTACAATGAGGGTGGTGAGACACTGGCACAGGTTGCCCAGAGAGGTGGTGGAGGCCCCATCCCTGGAGACATTCAAGGCCAGGCTTGATGAGGCTCTGAGCAACCTGATCTAGTTGAAGATCTCCCTGCTTACTGCAGGGGCGTTGGACTAGATGACCTTTAAAGGTCCCTTCCAACCCAACACATTCTATGATTCTATGACTTGTTTTAGCCTCCATCTAGGTAAGGAGACAGACTTTGGTGGACTGCATGGCTCCTGCTGAACCAAAATTTTATGGATACATGTCTACCAGGCCAAAATGACAGGCGAGGTTATAGTCAACTAGTCATTCCGCTACTGCCAGGTGGGAAAGGAACATGTGGGTGAGCACTTGCTTCTAGACTGGTATTCCAAAAAAGCAAATACAGGGATTTTTCCTAGATAAAGTAACTTTACTCCAGAACAGAACGGCCATAAGTGTAGCTATCACAGCATAACTGCTCTGTTTTAGCTAGGCTGGTCTATTTCTTTGTCCTGAGTTTCTCAAGTCCCTAGTTACTATCTCTGGCTGGTTCTTTTAATTACAGCAAGGCCTTAACTGAACACGATCAGGTGAGACAGCTGAAAACTGTCTCTTTCCCCACCTTTATGATGGTAGAAAAATAATTTTAAGAAAGTTGAAAAATACATATTCATAAGATTAATTGCAGCATTTAAGTTTACAACAACAGAAATACTCTGGGGGGAAAAAATGGTGAAGGCAGATGCCTTAATAAATTTGCCATCGCTTTTGGTATAATATTTACATGTATATTTAATTATTACAATAGCTGTATACAGATGTTTACCTGTACGCTGATACAGAGCACAACATCATAGGTAACCCAACTGCTCAGGTATCTTTGCAGATCAATGCCTTATTCATCCAGAAGTCCCTGCTTCTGACCTAAATAAAATGATAAACTGAGTGATAAAAACACACAGGTAAGTATAGCGGAAGAGCAATAACTTGAAACTGCTTTAACAGGTTCTTGGAATTTGACAGCATCTTTTTAAAACAGCTCCTTTCTATTAAAAAAAAAAACCACCCAAACACCACAATTCTGAAATACTGAAGGCAGAGTATTTACAGAATAAACCTAATCAATGGAGTTATTTACAATGAATAAATTCAAATGACTGAGAAAAAGTTATCTGGAGATTTTGAAACATTTGCAAAGTTTCAGAAATGACCAATGGCTAAAGATCCATGGCTTTTTTAGTCTGCACAACAGTGATGACCGAAAGTTAACTTTGTTAAGTAATTTCTCATTTGCTATATATATGTCACATTTTTCAAAATTTAAAAATAAAGAAAATCTAATTTTATTTACTAAAAAAATGGAAAGCAATAGAATCTATTAGCAATTTTTCTTTGATATCCTTCTCTAGCAATTGTTTGGCTGGTGATACACACAGCACCACAAAGGAATTAGAAAATTCCAGTTCCAGGAAATTTTTGCTGGAGATTCTTGATATATTCAGACTTGCTGCTTGATGAAATAGTCTCCATAGCCAGGGAAGATCAGGTCAAAACTATCAGTACCTTTTAACTTCTATTATTCCTAGCTCCAGAATTTATTCTGTGTTTGTCTATGTAACTCTTCTCCTCATCTTTATAAATTTTCATACCCCCTGCTAGCAGCGATATCCAACATACAGCTGGCACACTTTCAATCATCTACTTACCAGTGCTGTGCTTTAATACTAGTGTTCAAAAAATGAAATCTCACACTGAAGTTAAAGGGAGGACTTTATACATGCACATGTGAAAATCTGCACTTTATTCTGGGATTCTGAAGAAGTGAGGCTTATAACACCACATTGCGTTGTGGCCTAGAGTAATGATGCTCAAAGATGTCAAGTTCCTATATGAAGTTTGAAAATCAGTACCTGGGCGAGAGTGACTAAAGTAGAAGTGCTTCAGCTGGGAGAAAAAGTGAAGCACCAGGTCGCCGTTACCTGGTGGGAGGCCAGCCAGCCTGCCAGCCCCCGAAAATTGGTCTGGCAACGAGCACAGCTCTAGCAAATGATCAACTGGCACCTACGTACTTCAGAAAAAGGCAGAGCATGTGCTACTTCTTGCTGAGCTACAAACGAGGAGAAGGCATCAGACAAGAATTTAGGGAACACAAGGCAGAACTGGAGATATTTAATGGGAATACTTGTGCTTGTATAGGATGCACTATGTGAAAACAGGTTCTGGTGGAGGGGCACAGAAAATAAATCCCCACGAAACCAGACTTTGTTAATCTTTCTTTTCATGGATCAACTAATTTTAAACATTGTATGCCTTAACAAACACAGTAACTAGCAGAAACAATGACTGGACTCTGCTTTTCATCAGTGACTTCTGTTAAGGTTTTCAAGTACATCAATCTACCATGGTCAGTCTCTAACCTAAAAAACGACATAAAATTCTCACCAGGTGTGCCTTCACAACAGTCATTTTCCTTTCTTGCTAATCATATGTTGTCATCTTTACAACTTCAAAGCATTTTCTTGGTTCTAATTTCACTTTTCAATAAACGCGTGTTCACATCCACAACAATCTCCCAGTACCTTGTTCTTATCTTAAAGATAGTGGGTAATAATTATATAAAAAGTCAATTACTGAAATAAATAAATACATTTCCACATTGGAATGTAGATAACTCAGTGCCAAAGAATGCCATGGAGATAAGCAAATTAGCAAAATAATAATAACAAAGAATATTGTACATGGACAAGAAAACAGTCAGCACTTAAAATCATTTTGCTGTAATTACTTTGTTCTGTAATGTGACAAACCAGCAAGGAATGATTAATGCTATTAGTTTGCTGTTATTATCTATCTATCTATGCATATATAGGACACAATTATATATATTATTACATTATAGTATATAAATTATTGTTACATATTACATAGCTATTTTAAAAATGTAAGAGAGCAAAAGCTTTCACACCATAGTAATATGATCACGCATATGCACCATATACTGCATCACGTGAATGTATTCTTCTAAAATCCCTGTCTTGCAGCTTAGGAGCTATTTGTCAGCTAACTTCACAGTAGACAGAGAAACTCTATGCTGAAGGATGCCCTTTTTTTCATATCCACATAGCGCTCTGAAAAGATGACAGTCCGAAAATACAATACCCGGTAATACATTACCTTTTTGCGTATTGACAGGAGGAGGTGCCACACCTTCTTCCAGTAGCAAGACCGGGACGTGCAGGGCTCTGCTATGCCTCGGCTGGACCTACTGCTCAGGGGGAGCAGGAGCCCTGCGCACACACACCGAGTCCAGGGCTCCGTCCACACACCCCACGTTTACCCCTAAAGCAGTTGGGGAAAACGGCACCTCAGGACAGGTTGCCACAACCAAAGCAATCACTGCAGCTCACCCTCAGCCGCCTTTTTCGGAGCACTCATCCGCTGGGCTGTCAGCTGTATGAATAGCTTTGGCAGAGACAGATGCTCCATTTATCCCCCATCGGGCTGACTGGGGGTCCCCACGCAGGTTGGTTTCTACAAAGTACAATTCTGACAATCATGTTTAGTCCTTGAATGCTCATTTGTGGGAGAGGAAAAGTCAGCCTTTCTCCAGCTCGTCTCCTTTTTACTGCTACGTGAAAGATAACATCACTATGTTCGTTCCTCAGGTCCAAAGACACAAAATAGCTAATTCAAGATTACAATAAATAAATAAACAATAGATAAATAGAGACTGTATGTTGCCTGTAACCTAAGTAAGCTGCTTTTTAAAATTAGCATCATAAGGGCAGTGGTGTCATGGAGGGCTTGTTGTAAAGGAGTTTGAGAAAAAGGCAACAGCAGATGCTGAAGGTCCGAAAGACTGAAGGTGTTATTGGAAAGCTCTGCTGAATTAACGTTTGTTTGATTTGGCAAAGGTTTGCCACTACCCCTCTATTATTAGCTTGGACTTGTCCATCACCTCATAAAAGTCAGATGAAACTAAGATGAAGCTGTTTTTGAAAGAATTTTTAATAAATAATAAACATTTGGTCAAACTAAAGGTTAAAATAGACATTGTTTGAAAGTAAAAAAGTTAAAACCAAAAAGGGTTGGGGGAAGTTGTGAGAGGCCAGGACGGCGGGTGGGTGCTGATCGGGGCAAACGCTGCGTCCTCCTCGCGGTGCCCTCTCCCAGACAAACAACTTCTGCTCCATGGAGTTGTTTCAGTGTGATGCACCTAAGACTCGAGTCTGCCATCGTTTTCAATTGATAAGACACCAGTTAAGAGACCCTGCAGCACAGCTGTTATGCAGGAAGGGGCAGGCACAGGACAGCTGGGGGCAACAACCTCAACCATGGGCTGCCTCAGCAGAGAAACCATTAGCCCCACCAGCTCCTCTGCACCCCAGGAAGCTGCCTGTCATGGGTATCGTTGCTAAAACCCACCCTCAGTGAGGCTTCACACTCGATGCCACCCCTCACTAACCAACAGATTCATACGGATTCCTAAAAAAAAAAAAAAAACCAAACAAAAAAACCAAACAACAAAAATGAGCCCTCCAGAAAAACAAGCTAGGTGGAAATTAGGTTGAGGCAAGAACATTGCTCAGATCAGGCGGAACAAAATTAGGTGATGGTGAGAATAGCGCACAATAAAGTGAACAGGTTTGCCCCACTTCTCAACTTTGCAAATCTGTATTTTACCTATCAGCATCTCCACCACAGGAGAAGTGGGGTAGCGTCTTCTACAGCCAAATAGGATGGGAGAGGCCATCTCCTCACCATCCCCAAAGGATCACTGCTGGGATCTACTGTGACGTTCTCCCTACATAGCACCCTTCAATAAAAAGAGGATGACCTAGAAATACTGGGATAGAATGACGCTTCAGGGAGCCTATCTCTGACAGTAAGCAAAAACGTATGTCTGGGCAAGGATGCAAGATACAGCAAAAAAAACCCGCCCATCTAATACCGTCTAGGCCTCCAAAGATTTTTGACTCGAGGACTTCCTGAGCCACACAGGGTGTCTATACACCTGGTGACTCGCCACAGATTTCTCTACTGTAAAATGCTCTAGTTTCCCTTCAGCCCTCAGCATCTACAATATCCTTCGGCAGGAGATTCCACCAGTCTTTTCCTGTTGACATAAAGATTCCCTTTTTTTTTTTTTTGTTATAGCTCCCACTAGCCTCATTTGATGTTCCCTCGTTCAACATCTCTCCAGATAAAAGAATACTCGGTCACTACTTTGTCTTTTCTGCATCATTCAAATATGAATACCTTCGTCACAAACATGATAACCATTATGTATCAGTCGTATCATTCCCATGCTGAAGAGTCTTCCTCTATTTTGTTGTTTGTTGTCCAAAAGCCATTCATCGTTACTAGCTCTCATCTTTACTGTTCTGGGTAACTCTCCATCATCAGTATCATTTGTTACTCCACCGCTTACCTTTTTCTCTTCATATCATTTGCAAATACATTCAAGAGCAAAGTCCAAGCCCAGATCTCCGCAGAGTTCAACTGGCATCCTCCCTTCACCACAAAAGATATTTACTCCAACTGGTTTGTATCTTCGAGTCACTCAACGTCCATGTTGTCCATGTGAGATCCTCTTTCTTAGACCATGTCTACTTAGTTTCATTTGAGGCTACTGTAAGAAATTCCAACCAAGATTTCTAGAAATGCAAATAGATTATATAAACAAGGGGACTTGCTGACCTGACAAATAAACTTTGTGGTTGGTGAGGCAAGACTCCTTTATAAAAGCCACGCTGACTTTTCCAAAGCAGGACAGCTTTGCCCACGTGGCTGCTAATTCTAATTCTGTTCTCATTAGCCAGTATTTCACATATCCCACAGTCCAACAGATTAGTGTCTCATTTTGCGGCCGAAGCCAAACTCCTAAGCAAACGCACAAGAAATTCAAATATTCATTCAAAAATTTTGGAATGTTAATTTGCCTTAATTATTAATGGTTAAATGTAATTTCTTGTAAACAGACACAAATGCATTAATGATTTAGGGAAAACCCCTATCTTTATTTCCTATAATCACTATTTCAAGCACCTGCAAAAGCACACGTCAATCATCTGAAGGGAAGCATCTAAAAATTGCAGTTATGTACCTGTAATCCCTGTGGAGCGCATTAGTCCCATTTACTTAGAGAAATACCATGTTTATAATCAAAGTCTGCTTTTCTGTCTTTTGTGAAAGTTTGAGATTGCAAGTGAGAAGTTCGCCTTTAACTTCAGTTTCAGCTTTAGCGATATCGATTTCTTTGGCCTCCCGACCGTTCTTCCACTGCTGCAGGCTGCATGCTAGAATTCCCGCAGATAAGGAACCTCTGGTATGACGCCCTTGACATTTGGTTGCAAATCCTGACTGTTTGGGAGGGGGCTGGGGCGAGGGTTGAAAGGCTTGTCCTTGACCAGAGGCACCTAGCACAGACCTCAAGATTTTTGCTGCGTTACTTCACTGCAGTGAACTGGTTTTCAGCGTTATTTCCTACAGAAACAAGCTGTAGGCGAGTGTGCTACCTTGTCTGCCTGTGCATGAACATGCAAATGCAACTTCGTAATTAGGCATAGCATTTAAAGATCCCCAACACATCAGGCAAGACATTCCATCAATATTGTCAGTTCACAAAGCATGGAAACTGAAAAGAGTTTCTTCCCAGTGAAAGAGGCACCTGGTTCAATTAATGGATTACGTATTTCAAACTTACAGCTAGAGACAGCCTTCTCTAAAAACTGTCTTTGGAAGAGTTGGAGCTTTAGGAAGTAGTCTGACAAGGGAATGGGAAAACTGGATCCCAGTGTATTTTCCATTTTGTATTGGGTTATTTTAAGCTAACATCTTAACATTTCATGAGAAGGTAAAATTTTGTGTTGCATATTAAGATGCTTTTAAAACTGAAAGCAGTAGCCCAGAAATTACACCATATGGCAGGGAGTATTTTTAAATAAAACTATTCATCATAGTAAACTGGCTTTTTACATCTGGTTTAATTTTCAGTGTCAAAGCAGTTAAAGACTGAAGTGACTGTAATACAGTGTTTGTGAACACAAAGATTCTGAAGTTTAAATCATTCAGTAGGATTTTTTTAGGATTACATAAGAAGCATAAAAAAGATCACAGATTTAAAAGCAAGTCTCCTTGCAGCTGGTCAACTATCATTCATGCATACAACTGTTTAAAGAGTTAAACATTCAGACAAGTTTTCTTTTTCTTTTTCAAAACTTTATTAGGTAGACGTTACTAGATGACATTGTAAAACCCCTTGTGTGCAAGTGAACGAATCCCACAATTCGTTAAATCCACAACATCCCCCTATTTCTGCATATTGATTCTAAGACAGGTGGAGTGCATTCAAACGCTACTTTACATTCTTCCATTTCGTCATGGGGAAGCACTTTTTCAGTCTGTTGGTTAACAGGGGCTTGGGATATCAGTGTTAAGTGAAAGGAATGCCTTTAAAGGAAACGAAGTACCGTAAGTTTTGGCTTACGAACTTCACTCTCAATACAGACACCAGATTCATTGCAAAGTCTTTTAAATTAAACTGCCAACCATGAATGCGATTGTATTTAGCAAAGTGAAGCAGTACAGAGACATACCTACTACTGAATACTAGTGAGGTAACATTTTGAAAATAAAACTGTTAAAAAATTCACTTACTTTCAAAAGGTCCTGTCCAGCAGGACAAACATTGGCAGAACACCTTCCCTTGTATCCATGCATGTACATGTGCATATATAACCTGTGTCTACTATAGCATTTTAAAGAACACGATTTTAGTTATACATTCATCAGGACAAGGTTAAAAAAATCACATATGACTATGATAGATTCAACAGAAAACTTCAGTGAACCGTCTCTAGGCCTCCTAAATTAAAAGGCACTCTGAAGAGGCTTGCAAGAAATAATCCTTACAAAACATCGACACGAACTAAAGCGGCCACAAAGGTAGCACTCAACAGTGATTACTGGTATACATTTTAAAATACCAACTTAAAGATGGATTCTTCGTAAAATATTGCCCAAGACTACCAAATATTTTTGTCAAGTTATTACAGCATGAAGACTGTTGTTGCAATACTATACAACAACAACAAAAAAACAGTTATCAGCTAAACGCAAGAGAAAGATAATGGAAAAGCCTTATCAGCATTTTGGTTGTGTGCCTGCTGGTTGTAGGAGAGAAGAATGTCATTTAAGGAAATAACTTTTAAAAATAAACAGTAACTCATAAGATGGAAGAAGTATTTTGATATATGGTGCCTCCTATTCAATGGGTTATAGAATGACTTAGTTAATGCCTAAAAACTGGAGGAAATACTGAAATAGAAGTTATTAAGATATCTGTAAGAGTGATAATTCTCTTATAATTTTATTGCAGTATGGCTCTAAATCAAATTCCCTATCACCAAACACCTCAGGCATGCAAGCTGAATCCTGATTAAACACTCATGTGTGATGCTTCATGAAAAAATAACGCTGCAAGTGATAGCTATACTAATTAGTGATAGCTATTACTAATTAAGAACTCCAGGGGGAAAAAAAAAAGCCTTTCCTACAGTTCTGAAAAACTCAAAATTTTAGGAGATTAAAAGGTTCCAAGAGATATTCTTCTCATCTTCATTTCTCCCTCTTTTCCGTCCTTCCTTCACAAATTCTTAGTGGAGGAAACTGAACATAGTAAAACCATTTTATCACCATGAGACTACTATAAATAGACCTTCTGAGCGTAATTTTTCATCTTGCACACCCCCCCTTTATTAACTCAATTTCCTTCTGATAATTACCTTTATATAACTTCAATATTTTTTAAAAGATCATTTCTAACAGAAGTTCATCTAATTCAAGAGATAATTTTAGACAAGTAGCTTATTCTTGGCACCTGATTTCCAACAGATGGACAAAAGTGGGAGCAATATTAGGAAGAAAAAACAGGTCCTTTGGAAAATCTATTTCATAAAAGGTAAAATTCTGCTGTCTTCTGGGAAAGGAAGTAATCCCAGAAAAAGAAATTAATCCTACAGTATCCATTTTGAAGCTATCTGAAGAGGGTACAATGAATACTAGCTTTTCAGATCATACCTCCCACCATGCAATGAAGGGCAGGGCAGAGATGCCAGAGCTGCTCCACCGAGCTTGTTTGATGGCTGCCCCAGAGCAATTACCAATTTCTATTAATAAGATATGTTAGTTCGAGTTGGATCACACTGAAATGCTTTTAAACTGCTCTAAGTCCCAACCTAGCTACAGTGCACCTCCATGTGCCATGGTCCTCAGGGGTTCCATCTTCACGAATTAGCGCCAACAGGGCCCGTTTGAGCCCTGGAGTTTGGGGGTACATGTACCACTGGCTGGGGTCTAACCTAACTTCAGATGAATTCTCTTCTCCAAAAAGTTGCATTGCTTTCAGTGGTTCCAGACTCCTAGCTGGTTATGCTGGAAGACCAGACTCATTCTGACAACACATTAGCTGCATTTCTGCAGAAGTCTGAAGGGAGAGACGAGAAGAGGAGTGAACAGCAAGTTAAAAAAAAAAAACCACTCAGAAATGAGATCATCAGAATTAAAACAGGCACACCAGATTACTTTTATAATTTGTAAAAAGATAACTTCTTCACTAACTTAACATTTTTCAACTTTCTGAGCAAACCAGCATTGGTTGCTTTGGCTTAACATGTCTGTCTGTAGGAGTCCACGTAACAGAAATTCCCATATTGCTCTATGGAGGAGAACAAACACCTTTCATTTGTTTCAAGCAATAAGGCACTTACACATTTAAATTTTCTCATAATACAAAACACACTGAATACTGGAATTCAAGCACTGATTACATGGGTATTGCCTCCCTCCAGTTTTTATAACTTCTTAGTCATTAAATATACTACAGAAAGTTCTAATCACTGATGCATCTAGTTTGTACATAGCTCAAATGTGGAGTTAGAAATTGCTTTTTTAATGAATCCACAGTGTTTTGGCCAGCACTTTACTTGTGCCAAAAGCCTGTATACTAAAAATGATGTGATCTATCATCTCACTACCCTGACCTCCTGCCATTCAAATTAACCCTATTTTAAAGGGAATTCTTCACCTTAAAATATGTAAAAGAAAAGAGATGAGGGCAGGGGAAGATTTCTCATTGAACTGTCATGGAATTAAGATAAAGTTCAGCTTGGACAACCTCCTCAGAAAGAGAGATCACATTTTCTTTTTCTAAGCACCTATTATCCTCATCTCCGCCATATTCTAAAGAATTAACAAATACCTTAAAAAGTTATCTGGACTTAGATGGTTAGTTATGTAACAAAGACTGTGCTGTCTAATTATATTTAAAAAAATGCAAAATTAAAAGCCCTGAAGAAAAACAGATTTCAGCATTTTGCATTTAAGCAATTTAAACACAACAGGATTAATCTTTTGCTGGTATAGCTCAGCGAAGCATTACTGAAATGACTTCTTATGAGATCACATTTTCTAGGTCCAATTTCATCTTCAGCCATTTTCCCAAGTCATTTTGAAATTACGAAATGTGGAAGGAAAAGAGCATCAGAAATAAAGTGTATAACAAATAGAAATATGGTAAACACTTTATTGTAAGATCGTAAACATAGTGAAATGTAAATCTACACCTGTCCTTGTAATTTCTGGACATGAAGCAGCAGAATGCAAATTGATATGAAGAACTCTTAAAGAGTGCATTTTTAATACAAAAAGATAATCCATGACTAAAGACTGAATCCATCTGCTTACCCAGAACTCGCATAAGGCATGAAAGTGTTTCTTGACTGCACCAGCACTTTTATAGGACAGGTTTAAAATATCTGAACAGCTTGTTTGGATTCTGTAAGTAGGTTTTCCTTCTAAAAGAGGTAAATGTGGCATCGTATTAGTAGCATCATGCTCAGTGACAGTAGGTTAAAATTTCAACAACACTGTTTTCAGTCTGACAAGTTTTCAGCAAGATAAACACTGAATGGGGTTACCATGCAACTGTGTTTAAGCAGTTATGTGCAAAATCCATGCTTATGCTAAAAATATAAAATATTTTTACACAATAAATTTCTCCTCTTCTGACTCTGATCCATCCAAACCACTTCAGACTAATTTTTCAAGTTTTGATAAGCCAAATAAGCTCCAAAAAGGTTTTCTTTTGCACAATATGCATTTTTTAATAAACTAATTGCTATTATAACTACTTTTTTAAAAAAAAAACCATATATTTAGAAATAAACAGCTGGAATTACGCTTAGAAATTTGTGTTTCTTTTTTACTAGGGAGTAAACAATTAAAGCTTATTACACATTTTTACCTTTGAAATCAGAGCACATACTCTAAGATCAGTTTTCATTTCCCTACCGTATGGTATTTCACTATCAGGCTAAGAGGAGCATCAGTGATTAATTGCCTAATATAAGCAAGGGAGAGGGAACATATAGATCCTAAGCCCTTAGGCACAGAATGATAAGGAAGAACCAGCCAGGAAGGTACAGTCCTGTGTAAGTGCAACAAACTGCATTTGTTAGTTTTATTAAGAAAGAAGTTTGGGGGTGTTGTATTATAGCTTGAGCAGTACTTAAATGAAAACACTGCTTGTCTTGCAGTTGAATCAAGGCTCAGCTGGTCTTCACATAACAGTGGCAAGACAAGCCACCAAATATATCAGCAACATAACTTTTTAAATATTGTGTGCCCTCTTTTTCAAGTTTATGTGTTAAGTCCGAAAATACTGAACAGCTGTAATTCCAATTCTTACACTGTGCTAGTATCTGTTACACTGAAGAAAGCAGAATTTTAAGATAGGTTATTTAACACTGCCTATGGACGTTGTTTCTAACATTATTGGCGACTCAAAGCATTAGGAAGGTGTCTTTATTATGCTCAAAGCTAGTATTCCTTCCCCTGACAATTTGCTTTAATAAGAATGTTGTTTGGATATTCTTCCCTACTCCCTGCCCTCTCCTGCACTTATTAAACAGCACTATCACCCTGCGAGTGAGAGGACCGGCTCCAAAGTAGTTTGCACTTCTTCAGAAGCGAACCAGATTGTCAAGTTGCTGCACAATGGCTATCAACACGCTTCCAGATATTTTTATCAAAGTATCTGGGGCCAAATTCCATGTTGGCATAAAAATGGGTACGACTTCTCTGGTTTAATGGGGCTACGACTGATGTCAGGAATGGAGCTGACCCACTGCAACTATAAGACTGCAAAATTAAAAGAAATTAAGAAATTATCTCTGTAATAATTTCCTCAGGTAGGATTCTTTCCATCAGCAAAATCAGAGATCTAATATAGATTGTAAAAGTACCAGTAATCCATGGTTCTTACCCACAACTTGGACCTATCCAATTATCATACCAAGCATTATGAATGATGCAAGCTTTGCTCAAGAAATGAAACACCACAACTAAGTTTTGAAAAACTCAGAGTGGATGGCAAACTATTTGGCTATCGAATATGAAACAGTTTCTCAGATCTAACTGGCAAGAGAAACCATTCCATCACTGGAGAATTTCTATCATCTGACAGAATTACTGCCCCACCTACAGACCATTTAACATCACACGAGCTATAACAGTCTTTGGAAGAGCAGAAAGCCCCCTGGCTAAAAAGAATACCTGATGGTGATCCAAAACACCTTCTAGTCAAATTGGCAATAGTCCCTGCAAATTAGTATTTTTAATAAAGTAAAACTTCACGTTGATCAAACTTTCAGAACCAATAAACAGATGTAAATTAAAAAAAAAAGCCCCTAACATACCAGGAAAAGTTATGAAGTCGGCATTAGTACAATCAAAATCCTCCCTTACTTACACGTTTGCACTGCCCCAAAGGAAGATAACAGATCACTCAAAGTGCACTGTATTTTAATGACATTTGAAAGATATGAATATGCTGTTTATTATAGAGGAGGTGAGAACTGAAGACTAGCAGATTTTTTTGTATGGAACTAAAACTGATGGGTCAACTACAGCACAAGGCTACTCAGAATTGCGTCTTGCTTATATTCCTACTCAGTTTCTTCTTCTCACTGACTAATAGATCAACAGAAGGAAAAGCACAACTATTTTCCCGTCACAAGCTCCTGGATAAGCTCTGCAAATACACCTAACGATGCTCTGAAAGCAGTCAGACTCATCCTGCCACTCACATGCTCGAGCTGCCCTGAAACTTGACCCAATTAATGAAATACAACTAATTACTCTTAGTGGAGAAAGCAGAGAAAGGGAAAGCAGCTCCCCCTCCCTGCCTGGCACGTCCAGCCAGCCCTCCCCAGCGGGCGCAGGGCTGGACGCACACAGCAGGGCGCTGCTGGGAGGGTGCCTGCAAGGAGAACTGAGCGCCTGGGCAAATCCATTGCCAGGCAAGCTAGAAACAGAAAGCTGAAGTAGAATGGATTTAAGCATTTCCTAGTCTGAATACAGGTATCTGTGAGCAACAGCTTCACATGAGGATAAATAATCTTAAATATTAAATGTGGTGAAAGCAATCCTGACAATCAGCATACAGTAGCATGAAATCTGCCTTAGCAGGTTAATTCAGCTGCCTGATGAAGTTTTCTGCTAATAAAGATGGACTAGAACCGTCTGATGGTTTCTTTAGAACACAGTTACAAAAAACAAAACACGTTTACATAATGAAAGAAAAACATCCTTGAATTTCCTTACAACAAAGTTCATTCCATTTCTTTCAAACTGATAAATTAACTCTTGTAAAACAAATCTTAAATACTTTGATGTATATAAGATTTTCTATGATATGAGAAGAGCTGTTTAAAAGCTAACATTTTATTGAATGAAGTTTTGTACTAAACTACTTCTTGTATTTCAGTTGGTTATCTTACATAATATTGATGAAAAACTGTATTCAAGTGGGAATATTTTTATATGGATGGACAAAGACTTCCATACCCCTACTCTGCCTGGGTCTTGAAAATTTTTCCTATCCTACAGAAAAGCAAAAGCAAGGATTATTGTCATTCCCTTTTTTTTCCCCCCCTTACAAAGAAAGCAAGATTAGACTCTCTTGTCTTTACAAGGTCAAAGATGCCTCGTTTTGCTATGTGTAGAAAATGAAGAACCATTTCCCTTTGATTTAATTTGTTCCAATAAAATCAAAATGGCCTAGATGAAATGATAATGTCGGAGTTGAGATGTGTGTTCCCTTCCTCCACCCACAATGACATGCTTTCTGAATATAAATAAGTGCAAATCTATTATCTTCCCTATTATGCTCTTTATTCTAGCACCTTAATTTCAGATCTTACTGAACCCCCATCAGAAACTGAAAATGGCAAACATGGCAGAGTGAAAACAGCTACAACGACTGTAAGAATATCCCACATACTTATAAAGAACCAGGAAAAGAAAGGAAATTAATCCACTGTATAGTTGATTACAGATAATCTCAAGTACTAAAGTGTTCTCAAGTGGAATAGTTTGACACCATATTACAGACTGCATTGCAAACCCAGATCTTTCTCTCTCTCTCTTTCACTCTCTGAGGTCTGAAGGTTTTTCTAAATAATACAAAAATATCTTCATTATTTGACATTTAAAGAAAGGAATAAAAATCCCTGAGTAAGCCAAAAAGACAACTGATATGTATAGCCTCAGAAAACACACTCAAAAACAAGACCGATTTTAAGGCAGCTTCCAACCTCAGACAGAACACAAATAGAAAACCGATGTGTCACAGAAGAAGTTTAATTAACAGGTGGATCTGCATTGATAATAGGCTTTGAACTTTGCTTCTAAATGTCATTGCTTCCCTGCTTAATTTGCAAATCTTAGAAAGGTACTATTTCTTCTGTTAGGACAATAGGGCCAACATGCCCTTAAATTCAAACGCAAATATTAAGTACTTGTTGACTACTATGGTGTGCTTGTACACACTGTTTCAACATGAAAAAAGCCCCAAAAAAAACAAAACCAGAAGCTGACAGAAAGTAAGCATACTAGCCAACTATGGTAAGTTGATATTTCCGTTTCCAGGTAAACAAAATTCAGCAGTTTCTTCCACTGAGGCTTTGAAGTCAAAGTGAGTATCTTATAACAGTGTTATGTTGGTGGGGTAGAATACTATTTACTTAAAAATTACAACTAGATTCAGATTTAGTAACAATTTTCAAAGAAAGTGGTGCAAAGTACATCCTCTCAAATCATATGCTATTTGTGGGCCTAAATCTTGAAGTCTGTAGACTCTCTAGGACATTGCCCATCTCCCTACTTCCCCCTCTCCCCATATATATATATACACACACACACACGTATCTTCAAACACACATACTGGGGAAAAAAAAAAGTACCTTCACAGTACAAATTCAATCATCTTTTCTTTAAGATCAGCTTGTACTTTTAAAGTATAAAGTAGATATTTCTCTTATTCAGTTCCTCTCTTTATTGTTTCAGTGTTCTGCTTACACAAATTTATTTTATTCTCTTTTTTCTTCTAAGTTATATTTGTACGATAAATTTGGATTATAACTAAAAGTGAAAAAAATTCTCAGTAGCTGATTCCTAACGCTGAATTACATTGCTGTTGTGGCGATGCGCTGAGAAAGAGGTCTGGTGGCAAACAGTGGTACTCTGAAGTTAGGAAAAAGAGCAAGGATCGCTATTCTCTTCAGATCATCTCAGGAGGACAAACACTGGAAGCAGAGAATAAGAATGAAATGGTCTCATAAGAATTCACGACTCCTCCCCTTACCCAAAATTCACAGATTTTCCTTGTGAGACATCAGCGGATGCTCTAAGACTTATGTAGCTGAACGAACAAACAAAACATGCTTTTTCGGTTATAAAATTTCATCAAGTCAATCTTCACACAACTAGTGTGTAGCATGTGTATTATATGCCAAGTCAGAACAGAAAAGCAGGTTTCCAACTTCCCTGCAAACACATTTCCTTGTACGTTCTGCATCACACTTCAGGGATATCTTGGGACAGAACAGGCCACTGACACTTCTTGTTATCTAAACCCTTTGAATTTTTTCTGTACTGGGAGAGTTTCAAAGCGCTGTACTCTTCTAACAAATCTGTCACCCCCTCAATCAATAGTAACAGACTGTCATAAATTAAATACTAAAGTGAAACCCATCAGCGTATCTCTAGGTATCATGGAGCTTCAGTACTAAGGCTATTTCCCTCTGAGGCACTGCAGTTTGGCGGTGGCAATCTACACTCTTGCCCACTAGCAGGAGGACTCAGAAGATAACCAGCTGTCGTGCTCTCTGGCACGTGACGGGGTTTTGGTATGCTGAACAGAATGCTGTGTGATGGAAGTTATTTACAGAAGTAGTTTTTAATACCAAAAGTAGTATGCTCAGTATACAGTAAGAGTCCAAACACTTCTAAGCATTTCCCCCGTAAAGGCCGACACTGAAGTTAAACGGAGCACATGTTAGCAGTTAAATGCTTTCTTCACAGGCCAAATCGGTAGTAGAGTTCTGGCTACAATACAGACTTTGATTGTCTAGTTCAGAAACTTAGACTCAAAAAACCCATCCAAAGTAATAATAATTAAAAAAAACCAAACCCCAAAACATTTAAAAAGCAGCAGTCAGGGGACCCATCTTGTTCAGAGTGCACCAGAGCAAAGAGGCTTTCTGGTCTGCAGTAGTGTTTTCGGCTGAGGGAAGATGGCAGGAGATCCCCCCCCTTCTTCTTCCAGGGCGGTGGCTTTGATGCTGTTACCAGCACTGTATTGCTCTGTTGCACAAAGCGCGGATAGCCCTTGCAGGACCAGCTCAGTTCAGGCGAGTAAGGTCCATCCTTACCAGGGCATACCTGTCCGTGACCTTTTCCTCTGCTTTTTACAAAGGCAATAGATAGGAAACACAAATAAACCTGCCAAAAGAGAAAAGTAAGAAGAAAACCATAATTAAATGCAATCCTTTATGCATGCATTGTGTTCTTTCAATGTATGTAGAGCATTCATCTGCAGCTTTCCATGTCTCAAGAGAATTTGGACAAGCAGAAAAAAAATACTAGTCTGCAACAGTCTCTTCGGTAACGAGTTAAGCTACACTTTCTGTCTACTTCACAACAAATGCCCACTCACCCTACTGCTACTCATTAATTTGTCTCTGACAAATTAATTCCTGCACCATACTGTTGTGTAAGATACAAACTTAAACTTTTGGCAAACCTTAGATCTAAATCCAAGGCTGATTTAACTAAACTAGTTTTCAACCAGTTTCACTGGCAATAGAGGCAGCATGTTATAGCTTTACTTTTTTTTTTTTTTAAAGTAATATTTATTTTTACAAACATCCTTATCTATTGTGAAGTAATACCAAATGTTTATCCTTGCCTGGGAAGGGACCTATTTATTCTTAAAAGTCTTCTGAGAGAAAGGAAGCCGTAAAAGGAAAAATAAATAAATCAGATTTATTCAAGTGGAAAATAGTTTGTCATGAGGTACTCTTTCAAACCCAAATAAGAAGCATCCACCCCTTTCTCTTGCCATCAGCTGACTGAAATGGTGAAAGATTTCTGTTTCAGACACAACTACAGTAACAACATATAAAAAAAACCTACTACACTCACCAGGATCCTGGCTTTGCTCAACAGCCTTGTAAATGGTGTAAAATAGTTTTTAGCTATGATAGTGAGATTACTTTAACAGTTGTGTTGGCAGTAAATATTGCTGTATTTACCCAAAACCTTCCCATAAATGATCAATGCTTTTGGAACTGCTCATAGAGCTCTTCTTGATTGTATCTTATCTGGCCATACCTAGGATGGGACTTCAGTGGCTTACTGAGTTTTATTGCTATTACTGCTATTGTATTACTGCAAAACCCTCTTATTTTTTAATGTAAGCAAAAGAGTGGGTTTTTTTCATCATAGATTATACCAGATTGCTAAGAAAAATAAGCTTTACTGACATTAAGAAGTTTTTATTGCCTATATTTTTGGCATAAAAATGCCACTGAAAAGAACAAATACTTAAGATATCTCTCTCTATATATAGATATCTTCAGTGAATCCAACTCAGAACACTGATACAGAAAAAAACCCAACGTATTCTTAGCCTAAATACTGAAATTAATTGCAATATCCCTTATTTGGCCAGATGTAGTCTAGAAAAGCTGTAATGGTATTTTGGTTATATGCTAATTGGCTATGTACAATCTTATTAATGTAACTATCCTGGTAGATTTTGGCTTTATTATATCAATATAAAGGTGCCACATGCCAACATGCCTCAGGGCTGTGCACACTCTGCAAATTTTCAACAGAGTAAGTAGTTTGGTGAAGAGTTGTGAAGCTGCGCGATCGCCAATTGACATATTGCTGCCAACATAAATAGTGGATATGCACTTACATAAGTAAAATTATATATTTATAGTTACGGCTTATTTCATTTCTGCGGGAGAATTCAGTTAGCTCAGGCAAAGAGCAGATTTGCTAGAACAACTACATCCACATTAATACCACTGTATTAACAGAGTTTTGATACTACATCAAATGAGTTCACAGTACCAGTTTTTGTGATGGAATCCAATTTGGCAGCCTATGCGCTGAATCAGATTTTGAGATTGACTCATCCTAATTTGCCGTTTTGTCGTTGGTGTTGTCACATCTTCAAGCTGGAGGGCTCTTGTGACTATGGCTAGTGCCCCAAAAATCTTGTCATGCACATGACCAAGAACTTAGAGTTGTGATCCACTGGGGTGATTAAAGGGAGGGTCCAAGTCAGCCAGCCCCCAGCAGTATGTTTAAATTACGCTGGCCTTTTTACTGGTTTATCATTACTAGTTAAAGATTTTGGTTCAGAAAAGCCTTAACAACCAAATAACTGGGAAAAACAAATAAAGCTAATTGGCAGAAAATGCAAGTAAGAAAAAAATATTCTAAAGATTTTTTTTTTTTTCCAGAAAAAAGTCATGTGCTTTATACTAAAACAGCATCTATGAAATTTGTACTTCGTGTCCAGCTCTTCCAGATGAAAATACTGAGATGTCATACTGAAAGTCACTGCAAAATCAGTATCAGGCTTATTTACACATGTAACTCTTACCTATTACAACAGCTATGGCTCCCAGTGCCAGTCCCAGAACCAGTATTAGGGGCGTAATGAGTAGTTTTCCAGCTGAAATACAAAATGCATTAGACAATTTAAAGTAGGCATTTTATTTTTCCCTTTCCAACCATCCATAAATATTTCAATATTGGACTCCCAAATGTCAGTTCAGTTTTTTTTAATACTTTACCAGGATTGTTATTTGCAAATTTGTCCTACAAACCCAGGTAGGAGCTATCACCACTCAGCCAGCTCCCTGCACACACTTCTCTCTGTCCTCTTCACCCACCACAACTCTCCAAGCACAGCTCATTTTGTACATTAACAGTTAGCTTGCATTCACTTCTGTTTCCATTCTGAAATCTCTCTGGCATCAAAAGGAATGTGATAGCTATAAGACTACTATCATTTGGCTTCTCTGGAATCCTACTGTACAGCAATCACCCTGGAAAGCTGCCAAGCAAACCAGCATCTTGGAGAGTTTAGGTTAGCTCAAGGAGATGAGACCATCACCTCTAAATACGCTTCTGCTCGCTTTAAAAGGCTATGGTGAAGTCCTCGTGTACAGTTGCGATTTAGGTCTAAATCAAACAACAGCCAAGTCTATTTTGGATCAACATTTAATAGGATACGTTGCTGCTCTCACATGAGTAAGGCAGTGAGCTGGGCACCACTCTGGCTAAAGCGTAAGACACTAAGAACAAATAAAACATGCTCGTATTCTTCACTTCTGACAAGTTTATCATATGTAGTAGGGCACAGAGGGAAGGCAGGGCTCCTTTTGAAACAGTTAAGTTAAAACTCAACTTTGAATCCAAGTTTTCTGTTTTGCGTTAGGTGCTTTCAACTAAATGGCAGAACCTCCCTGGCTGCGTTGGCTGAGCAGCTGGGTCAAAGATGTCACTTACCTCCCCTGTTTCAAAACGCAGCAGGGCAGGCATTTTTACTGATCCACCAGCAGTTTGATCAGGGATTTGAAATTAAGCAATTCTCTAAGTTAAGCATGGGTTTGAAAAATCACCTCTAGAAAGGGAGGAAAAGTGAGTTCGTTACCTCTCTCTTCCCTGCCCACCCCTCTCAAGTCACTTGTATCAGATTTCAGCAAATGGATTACTTCATTCAATAATGATGCAAACCTCTCCATAACCTGAGCCACTAATTTGGGCAGTCTGAAGGAAAAATGAGATATTTTGGAAATATTTACAGCAGCTAAATGAATTGGTCCTTTTTATGCTCTGTTTTGATAGCTTTTAAATTTCATAGGAGTGCTGTGGGTGGGAAAGATTAATTCCTAGAAGAAAAAAATTGGCCAATATTATTGGTACTACTCTAGTTGCTAGGCATCCTAATGGTAAACCTTCTTGGGACTACACTGCACTGCATTCTGTACACACAGAGGTTGTCAAATAAATTATTCAAGTGTAGACAGGAGAAGGAATGTAGAATGATGGAAAAACCTCAAGAAAACCTCCAAAAATAAGTGATTAAAGACATATACAAAATTACCAGAGCCTTTAACAATTTCAAAGTAAAGCTTTTAAAATATCTTTTTAAGGTATGAACTCTCTACTTTATTAATAGCCATGTAATTAGAATGTTAGAAAATTATGACGTTTGGTACCAAAATTATTAAAAACCTTAAAACACTGAACTGGTGACTAAGTACACAGAAACAGAATCTGCAGAAAGGGCTAAGCTCGCTTTTGTGTGGAGTAATGTCTTTGCAGACACAAAGAATGGTTCCTAAGCTAATTCAGTTTAAGAACTTGTTTACTTACATTTGACTAACTCAGAGCTGAAATAAAGCACGAGTGAGTGTCTTTTTCCTTCTGCCTGTGAATATGAAGTTATGAGTATTGTGTAGTTCCAAGATCTTATAGGATAAAATGACCTTTCATTGTCATGGGACAATAACTTCCTTTGGTTATCAATGCATTCTTTCTAAAGATTAAGCCTTAAAAACAAAACAAAATACTTTTTCTCCCTATATATCTACCAGCCTTAAATCCCTTATCTTTCTTTACCTTTGTAAACTAAAATTAAAGAACAAGTTAACACAAGGCGCACAAGACTTGCACAAGTTACCATCAGGTAAGAGTACAAACAGCAGCAATCACTGCAAAGCAGCAGATATGTACCTTTTACTCCAGTCATTTTTATCAGCATTGTATGAAACAATTGTAAAATGCTCCATTTTACATGTCTGAATTGAACATTACTTTAGATCCAATTCCAGTTTGATGCACATCATTTGTCGGAGCATGAAGGATTATGAGGCTCTTGATTATAGAGGAAATGGTGATACACCAAGAAATGCTGGTGAGACCAAGGACGTTTAGTGCAGGCACTAAACTTCCCAAAGATCCACTGTCTGTTAGCCCCAAGACTGCTTGCAGAGAGAGAAAATGTAAAACTTAAAACTTGCCCTAGAGCTGAATAAGATCTCGTGTCATTAGTCCTTGTGTCATGTGGTGAACCCAGCAATAGGTTATGATAGCCAGTCTAGTCATGTTCAAAGCTGGCTTTTAAAGATAACTTATAAAGAAATGGTCGTAAATAGAACAAGCCTAAAAGGGAACCTTTTTAAAATTCTACTGAAATTAATGGTAAACAATTTCTTTACTGAGTTACTCAGCATGAAGATTTAGACATCTGTGGCAATGTAATAACTCTATTTGCAGGTGTCCCAGAGGGGTTGCACTACTTGCAATAGAGAATGATGTTTTTCTGCAAAATGAGAAAATGTTTAGAGAAACATGAGGGAATATTTTTCCCCTTGCATAACTTTGGGTTTGGTCATGGGTTTTAGGGTAATATATACAAAACCACATAAATCCTTAGAGAATTCTTTGCCATGTAAAAAAATGAATATAGTAGCTTTAGAAAACAAATTTAATCAGTAGCATATGAGAAATAAAAAGTTTTGTCTTCCAAGTCATTATATGTTTAAGCAATAGAGCCACTAAAAGTACCTACTTACAAATCAAAACAGTTCTATCTATGTAGATTTCCGTTCTAATACAAGTTTGCATCTTTTTTTAAAGACTCCTACTAAGTATATATTGGAGACTTCTTACAAATCAGACCAACTTAAATGATAAAGTTGCTAATGAAGGTTGGATCCTAGAAATGCATGCTTCCTTCTGCAGTGCTCAAAGCCATGCACACATAAAGTGAATCTTGCAATCTGTCTTGGGACAGGAGTGCATGTCAGTCAGATCTGAAAACAGACTTTCAGAAGCCTATTTGTAATGCTGTTTACTTTGCAAGAAAAACTTCATTTGCTTTAATAGCATCATTACATGTTGTGTCCTGTTACATATCCGTGAAGTAACTAGCAATTGACTTTGAATATAATTCACCCAACTGAATTCAAGTGGTACTTAAGTGGCATCTTAAGTATATTTAAAACAGCTGAACTTGTTTTTCCTCTCTGTGCAATTCATCACTAACTGCAGTTATAACCAAACATCCTGCTTTCAAGAACTTAGCCAAATAATTGCTAGGGGAATGAAATTTTCAAGTCCGCTGGGACTGAAGGATAAAAGCCATTTCACCTTACTGTACTGGTCACAGTCTAAGTTTCTCTAAAAAATATGCTGGGTCAAGAAGGGAGAGAAATTTTCAATTCAGAGGCCACTTCTGCTCCCAGTTTATTTTCTTCTCCCCGTGGTTTCTATTACCTTTACAAACCCATTGATTTATGAAGAAACATATGCCGGAATTTATGCTGCCACAAATGCATTTCTGTTATTTTTATTACGGAACAGTTTGTGATCAGAGGCACAAACCTTTGCTTCTCAACAGAAACCAAGATAGCATGCCAGCCTGCCATGAAGCGTTCTTTCCTTTCTACACACCCCACCCACCCAGGTTTGGCAGAAACAAGCCAAATAACCTTCACTACAAAATCACCACGCTTGCTTAAGTAAGTACTTCCTCTCCATAGCAAGAGAATAAACTAAAAAGTCACAGAAGAAAATGTATCTAGCAACACCTCAACCCTCTCCCACTGACAGCCAAGATGATGTCCTCTTAATTTCCACTACTTAGCTAAGTAGCAGAGGCATTTTTCTAATGGAAATCCAACCTTTATTTCTTGCTACATGTTACTTAAATTTAGAGACCACACTTCTAATGGCCTATTTCTCTGCTACCATCTCCTCTTTCTAACACCTTCTGCTGACACTTGGAATGTGCAGTAACACCTCATGATGATAATGCTCCACTCTTGTCTGCTAAAGCCTTAATGTATTTATGTTTACAGTTCTGGCTACCGGGACATCTCTGAGCCTAGGTGTGATCCTTAACTGGAATTAATCATTTCTCAGTTTTCAACTTGATCTTGAATGTTTACGATTAGGAAGCTTCAGTTCAAAACAAAGCAACAAAAAAAAATATCAAAGATCATGACAAAGAGCAATCTGATGGAGGGTCTATAAAAGAAAGATATGAGAGGGTATGCAAGCTATTATTATTTACTCAATTTTATAATAAAAGAAATAACCAATGAAATTATCAGCTATCTATTAAAAAAACCAAATCACACAAACACACAACAGAAGGATGAAAGTACTTTCTCTGCATAACATAGTGAAATCCTACAGCCTCTATCAAAGATAATGTGGAAGACAAAACTATAAATAATTTAAGAACTGTATAAGATGGTGAAGGATACATCTATTGATAGTTATGAAGCAAAGGTTCAGATACAAACCTTAACTAAGAAAGCATCTAAAACCATGATTACTGGAAATACACAGTGAGTGAGATCTTATTTCTAATTGACCGCTGTTGGGGACGAACTCAGACCTTTACACTTGGCAATTAATTTGGGGTTTTTTGATATTATTTTTTTTGGTTGTTTGTGGTTTTGCTTGTTTGGTTTTTTTACTCCCCCTCCCCCCACCCCCCCATTTTACATGTGCCAAATTTGCACTGATCAATTCTGTTGAAGTTTTAAAAGGACAGCAGATCTTGTCAAATTTCCACCATTCAAGATTGCAGAATCCACAAACCGAACTGACACAGTATCAGTTCGGGATTATACCGTCTCAAAGGAACAATGTCA
Organism: Dromas ardeola; assembly: GCA_013398915.1. Lineage (NCBI taxonomy): Eukaryota > Metazoa > Chordata > Aves > Charadriiformes > Dromadidae > Dromas > Dromas ardeola. Next base: position 33,707 of record VYZM01011071.1, on the reverse strand, counting down.
GGAGATAAAACCCTTACAACATCATTGCCTTCTTAAAAAAAAAAAGTGTGTGAGCGCCCACACGTGTGTTTGTGTGGAAAAAAAGTTTAAAAAAAATAATCAAGACTGGCTCACACATGCTAATCATAACCGAAATCTAATCCAAGAGGGAGAGCAGTGAGCTGAATTCCTGACTCTGATATAAATTGTTTAAACTTTTTTTTTTATTTTCAAGCATGAATTCTGTTAGGGGTCTGGAGTGTTTTGGTAGTTATTCATAGATTGTATCAGGTCAATATTCAAATATAGAGCTCTAGAGATGACTGAGGGATTTAGGCTCATGGGTATCAATGAACAATTCTTTGAAACATTGTCAAGTTGGGCATTAAGCCATTGTAAAAATGAGGGCAATTACTACATGTGCTGGCAGGTTCAGCTAGCTCTGTCTCTATTCAAATGATGACCATTCCTGTGGAAAATAACCCTGTATGACAGAGGTGGTCCTGGAGAGAAATTTTTAACTAAAAACCCTATGAGAAGTTTCAGATGAGGCTATAAGCTTTGCTAGTCTTTCTTGGTTTACTAATTAAGGCAAACCACAAGTACATTTGCAAACAGGAAATGAAAGTGAAATATCTTATACCTTCCCTATGCGTGTTTTTATAAATATGAACATATATTTCTTCACCACTGAACTTTAACTGACATTCGCACTTCCACATTTCTTTACTGCCTCCAAGTCACTGTTTGCAAATAAACTAATTTTCTTTCTTACTCCTAAAAGCTGTTTCTTTTTAAAAGGAAATGGTTGTGCGTTATTGTTCCTAAAAAACCAAACAAGGATAATAGTTATGCACATGCAGTACCTGCACCTGTATTTTGGACTCTGCATGTGGCACTAAAACATGCCAACTGCTTATTCAGATACCTTTCATGTAAACCATTGAAAAAAATGGCAGGTCTATGTTTTGATAAGAAACGCTTATTTTATATTTGTATATCAATTGTGCATAGAATGTTTAATCTTTGAATAACCCATGACCGCATGTGAGCAGCACAGAATTGGTGATGAATCTGAGCACAATGCTATGCTATCGCAGATACTAATTCCACCAAATGTATTACAATTAATTTTAAAACAGCTTACATTGTTGGCCATTGTGGCTTTTATGGAAAGCTGTTTTGAAACCTTACTTTGAAATGGCCCTTGAAGTTTTATGCTAAAATTTATTCATGAACAGTTTATACCCATGTGCTCTAGTGCCACCATTGTCCTTAATCTAGACTAGGATCTTCCCATGTATTGGAATTTATCTCTACAAAACGTATCAGAGTAGGGACATCCAATCCATTTTGAATTTTTATCCACTTTCCTATTTATTTCTGCACCTTTAATTCACCTCTCTCAAAATTTGTTCTAAAGCTCTGCAAGTCAAACTCAGGTCAAACTAATGGGCCTGGATGAGTTAATGTCATTTGTTAAACAAGCCTTCCAGGCTTGCGAGCCTCCCACAACTTTGCAGATCAGCAAGACTGGCATTCTTGTTACCAGGCTGATAAGTCTATGTGCCAACTATTGTGTTACTCTAAAATGGAAATCACCTAGCTTTCTTACTGGAACACGTTTGGCTCAGAAGTATTGTTTTCACCACAGGTCTACTGACTGCTCTTTCCACACGTTCAGTCTCTTACCTTTACCTCTACATTGAGCATTACCAATGGATAAACTCAAAGCATTTCTTCATCCCAGGTGAATTCCAAGTCATCTCCTATTTCTATGCTTTTATTCAAAGTACCAAAGGTCCTGCTTCCCTTTACAGTTTCGTTTTTTGACATCTAATACAATAAATTCCTATAATGTTATAGATAGCTTTACATGCTGTAAACTCACTATAATGACTGAAATTAATGCATATGCAACATATGACATAAGGTAATAATCTACTTTGTTATCCATTTTTCTTGTGCTTCTATAGGTTGAGACAGGTATGCATGTGGTTCAAAAGCAAATTAAAAGTGCCTTTTTCTTCTTTTTTTTTTTTAAATAAAAAGTCAAGCTTTTGGCATTATACTCCTGTGAGATAAATTAATGTATATAGTTGTATTTTGTTTTAACCTGGATTTTATCTGAAGCAAAGGTAACAGTTAAAAGGTGCCCTCCTATTTAAATGGACTAACCTGAGTAGTTCGTTTTTTTCAAGACCAGGTCAGGTTCAAATCCAACCAATGCTTTATTCAAACAAATCCTTGAGGTTCACTTAAGAAATGTTCCTGCTCTGATCCCTTTCTCCTATATGCTTTTAGAATAATGATCACAGCCAGCAATATGCATATGGACAGTATTTTTCCAGTTTGCTTACATATTATTAAAAACAGTTAGGAAACAGAAGCTATCAGAAGAGGACACAATACTTAATTCATACACAGTCCAGGGAGTGCGAATGCTATATATTTAAATATATTTAATAAACCGCCTTCTACATAATTAAACAACAGACTGCCCATCTGATACTTTAAACCAATAATTTTTAACTATTATTGCCCCCCCATCACCTCATCGTACAGCTCTCCACGAGGAACATATATCCACTCACCACAGACAGAGCCTCGCACTAATCTCCTTAAATGTGGTCTCTCGGGGAGGTAGCGGTATTTGCATCCAAAGATACTGAGGTTTGAGGTGTGATCTCCGAAGAACCGGAGCTGGCGGTATCTCTCCCCACAACGGTAACAGAAATTAGTGTTACACTGTGAACAGGTCATGTGGTCACACCCTTCTGTTCTCTGGATGTGGATCTGTATGAGCAGAGATGAAAAAGAAAAGATATTTTTCCCCCTCCCTAAGCACAGGGAAGCAGGCACTATCCCGTGCAGTCCATGCGTCAGATGAAAAGACACCGCAAGCAACCTCCTGCTTAACTCAGCATTTGCATTAATTAATACTGCAGCTATCCTAAGACAATAATGGTTTTCTAAGGCATGTTTCAGAGCATCAAACGTAAGTTATAGTTATTTCCAGATTTCCATACATAGTTTTCTATATAATCCTCCTTCTTTGTTTAAACGCTCTTTGTATCAGATGAGAATCTGAGTGATTCTTGCCCTTAATGAAAACTTGCTTTTATTACTGAGGCAGATACATTAGCACCAAACTTTTTAAAAATAAAAGCAGCAGAGTAAATATAGCTATGAACTCTGTTTGACCCCTCCACGGATGGGTTTCCTTCTTATGCCACCTGTGGCCCCACTCCCTTTCCCATTACCATCATGAATTGATTTGGCATTTTGTAATAAACACCAGAAAGACTCTGCTGTTAAGAGTGAATGATTTGAAAAGTCTGGGATTTTTTTTTTTTTTGGTGAAAAAAGAAATATTCCATAAACTGTATAAAAGAATTACACCAAGCTTTCATAATGCCCACAGTACAGCATGAAGCTGGGCTGCCTAGGTTCTGCCTAGGCATCTTTCTGCTGATAGCCTGCATAAATAGCTCCATTCCCGTATTTCCATGTACTCTTCCGCGCAAAACTGATACATTTACCTACTTTGCACAGATTTGGTAAGGCTTCAGTTTTAGTTAATAGTTCTGAGTGTCTTAACGAGAGTGAGTAGTCCTGGAACTGAGTATTTCACTAGATCACCTGCAATTACCCAGCTACTTCTAAATCTTGACAACTAAAAATATAGCTAATGGGGTGGTAAGCACACACTTTTCCTAGCTCACAAATATTGCTAAAGACCCGCTGTCCCAAGATCATGCTCCACAGCAGAATGGCAGATAAAGTTACCTAGTAATTGAGGCTGGAAGTGACCCTCAGAGGTCACCTATTTTAACCCCTAGCTCCAAGCTGGGCTAACTGCAAAGTCAGATGAGATTACTCCAGGCCTCATCCTACTAGATTTTAAAAATTTCCAAGTATGTGTATGTCACAGTCTCTTTGACCAACCTGTCCCATGCTTCATCACCCTCCCTGGGAATATTTTTTTCCCCTTACATCTAACTGGAATTTTATTTGTTGAAACTTTCAACAGATGAACGAATGCCTCCTGAAATTCTTATCTGTATCCACATGTATTTATTTTGCAAGGAGGTACAGGTAAAGACAAGGCATCACCACTCAGTGGCCCTGAAAGCACCAGAGATGCTGAAAGCTCAGGTACAACTAAAGCTTTTCACCTCAAGAGAGGTTTGTGACTCCCGGGGTATCCAATATTCTTGAGAGGGTCAAGCGTGTTTGTTCTCTGGTGCTGATCAGGGCTCATCTGGGACCTGAGAAATCTCACTCACCTAAACAGCTATTGAAACTGGCACTTTATACATGTAACAACATGGTGTCTCCCACCAGCAGTACTTCTGGGAAAAGATTCCAGGGCAGATGCAGTTAACAGCAGTTTCAGGTACACCTACCAACATCCCTGTGCCAGCAGTAGTGATCTCAGAATTCATATTTCTACACTTTCAAATGCTTCTTTTCCACAGACATTCACAAAAAAGAGGAATGGGCTATAAAACATTACTTTCTAGTGGGCTAGTATTCTACTGGACTTGCATTCATCCCATAGAAGGGATGCAAACAGACTGACCAAGCAATTTATCCCCTCTGCCCTGAGGCAGCCTGCTGTATCACACCTGCCCTGTTTCCCAGAAGCACCTGAAAAAATACCATTGCTGATGAGCTTTATAAGCCCCTTGAGTTCAAAAGTTTCACATTTAAGCATTGTGGAAGCAAAGTTGAATGAAAACTCCACCCAATATTGTACCAATTTAAGCACAACTTCTGAAGTTATACACTATTTTCTTCTAAAAGGGATATTGACAGTTTAACTTTTGCTTTTACTTTTCAAGTTTTATATCAAAAATGTTGACCCTACTCATGGAGCCAAAGTTTATTTAATTTAATTCCTAAGAGATTAACTTGTACTGAAGTTGTGACTTATTCTATTTTAACAAATTAACTTTAAAATTTAATTCCAATTAGTTTTTCAGGGGACTGAAATTCAGAAAGCAGCTATACAGCATTTCGCAATTTTAGAGGTACCTTTCCTTATATGCTGATCCAGTGACATATCTCCACCTTAAAAATGTAAATAAGGGAATTAGATCTTATGACACTAATGAGAATTAACTGGTTGCTTTCTTTTCATTTTTAATCAAGCTTGTTGAATCCTTCTTTCTCCTCTCCAATTTACCAACCCAATCTAGTTGGTAAGTTACCATCCATCCTAACTGAAAATCTGTACAAGCGTAGAGCTTATAAAAACCTGAGATGCAAACCAAAACTACTTCACATTTCAAAAATTAATTTATTTTCTTTGGTAGTAAGAATTTCGAGGAGTTGTTGTCAATAGCTTTATACATGCTACCATCAATACCTTTCAGAAATACTCACCTCTTGGACACTGCCTGCCATCCTTCTACCTACACTTTCCTAAAAGTATCCCAGCTCCAGTTATCCAGGCACTACTTATAAATCACTTCTGAACCTACTTGTTTCTGCTCTAAAACCGCCAGACATACTGTCCTCTTAAAACATAAAGAAGTTCATATAGGATTTATTTTCTTATGGACACATATTGCAGTTACATGTAATTTATCTTGGCTTCTTCAAAAAGTAAAGTATAGAAAATTTTTAGTGAATACTTATCTGCACATACATAACTGTCTTCAAAAGCTGCAAATTTGGAACAACTGGTTGTACTTGCCTATATTTTTGTTGCAAAACCCTTTCCCCGTTTTAATGAGGAAAGACTTCATTAAAAAATGAAATAAAAAAAACCCTCCAACCTTAGATTTGGGGCTTGGACTCCGTAACATACGCATGCAGACTGACAATGCCAGATGAATTTTGTATGATTCGGTCCGGCTGCTTTCGAGCCTGAGACATGACATCTCACCAGATCAGCTTCAGCTCTGGTTCACACGGACGTGCCTCCCTCCCCTCAGGATAATCCACTGAGAGAGATGGATTACAAATCTATAGGTTGGGAAAGCGATCACCGATGGGTCAGGTATCACCACAAGTGTTCCTGCTCTGTTGGCGATACCCCGGCACGCAGCAGGGAGCGGGGGGAATGCATGGGGCTGGGAATGCAGCTCGCTATAGTTAGCTCAGGCCATGCAGGGTTTGGTGCCTTCTAATTGCAAGGTCCCCAGCAGCACGGTGGGGATGGAGAAGGCAAGGCGAGAGCACAATGACCGCAAGCCCAGTTTCTGCCTCCAAGCATTCAGTCAGTCTTACTGGCTTCATCCTGGTACCCAGAGCCTGCTCAGAACCAAAGACATACCCTCACCTTATGGGGAAAGGTTCCGTCATTCATAAACCCAAGAATGGCTCCCATAACAAGAAGGGTAAAAATTACACACCAGCAGCAAAGCACACAGAGCTCAGTGTCTTAAGCAAACAACTGAAGTAGCACAGTGGCTGTTTCAGACCCTCACTTTACCCCCTCTGCATGTTACATGCCCTCTCACAGAAATCTTCCATGGAAATCGCTTCCAAGAGATCCGAGGAAGAGAGTGGCCATTTCTCCTCCACCCCCTCTGAAAACCTGGCGCACAGCTTTATCCCTTCATATAAAAGCAAGGACCTCCCTTCCTCCAGAGGATGGGAAATAATTCGCAGAGCACCTTCAAAAACTGTGCCCCGAGTTATTTGATAACGCTCATATTAATCAGAACAGTGAATCATAGAATGGTTTGGGTTGGAAGAGACCTTAAAGATCATCTAGTTCCAACCCCCCTGCCACGGGCAGGGACACCTTCCAGGTTGCTCAAAGCCCAATCCACAGATAAGAAGTATATACTCCCTGATTCACACTGGCATCCTTGTTTACTTAAATTTCTGCTGCTGTTCAAAGCTTCCTAAGCTAGAGCCGCTGTTTGGTGTTTCCTCAGACAGTGGTGTTTTTGATATCTGTGGTAAGATAACACCAACATGAAGTACTTCCTTGGCTTGCTGTACCGTAAAAACACTTGTGGAAAAAAAGGCATTTTGCTGCAAACATGTTGTCGCAAGAAGTTGTAAAAAATAAAACCCTAAAAGAGTAGCTGGAAAGACAAATAAGGATATAGGTTTGATGAAAAGGCATCTAATAATACATAGCAAATTTTCCCTCATTAGCCAGCTCCCTCTAGAAAAAGGTCAGCACTTTTACAACAAGTCTTGTTGAGGAAAATGGTCTACGTTGAGTTTTGCAAAAAAGTATATAATAAATTTGGAAAAGGCTCTATTAAAAACAAAAAATATGTCAAAATTGTGATTATATATCAGCATGGTAATATTAAAAAATGCTACTTTTTTTAAAAGCTATATCTTAAATTAATTTCGACATTTTTGGACAACTTATTTCAATAGTTACATCATTCGCATTGTCATAAAATTTGAATCTGGACACAAGTCAAAGAATTAAAACCAAAACATATACTTCTTCCCACTCCAAAAGGAACAAAGTTTCTAAAAGGATATTACTGTAAGACTTCCCAGAAAATGAACATTTTTAGAACTGGCTCAAACCTATCAACTCTTACCAAATGGCAAGCTGTTAAAACTCTGTTCAAATGTCACGTGTGCATGGGAGGAAGGGTAAACAACTGACTGCTGATTTCAGAGCTTTCTGAATTTTACTTAGTATTTGACATCTTTCAATTTCAAGCTATGGCATCACAGGCATTTTTTCCTCAAGACCAAAATAAGATACTTAGTAAACTGATAAACATTATCCTATTTACAGAAGGTAACGCTCAAAGAGTGGAAAAAAGTATACTTTGGACTTTTAGAAGTAAATCTTCCCATTCAACACTTATTTCCTACCAAATGCTCCTGTTTCCTTAATTTGTCCTCTCTATGAAGTAGATGTAGAGCAATAGACAGGTTCAGGTTAGATACTCCCTTTCAAAAAAAAAGACGTACTCCCACCACCACGGTGATCTCAAGATTTTGACTTAATACACTGTCAGTAGCTGGAGATAAGTGCTGTGAAAAAAAATAGTGAACAAAACATAACGGCCACCTTCGTTAAAGGCACCCAGGGCAGGGGTGTGAGGGGCTGTTGCATCTCATTTGAGTAGTGGGAAATATTTCCTATCCTGGAAGAGATTAATGATGTTTTTAGGGCACAGGATTGCACTTCAGTCTGTTGAAAATTAAACTAATTATGAGAAAAGGTTGTGAAGAACTGACATTTAATCCCAAAAAAACTCAGATTTTGCTAAATCTTGAAGTCTCCCTTAGTTAACTTGTTAATAGATTACTTTCTGCCTTACTCAGAAACTCAATTCACTCAAGCTCTGGAAAACTTGACAAAGGGCACCATATTTCTCTTAAAGCTTTACAGCTGTATTTTAGGAAAAATTTGTAATGTAACACACATTCCTCATAAGCATTCATTAAAGCCTCCTCTTAGGATTTCCCCAGTGTTTCTTTTACATGCAGAGATTCTGCAGAATCAGTGAGGGAACCAGAAAGTAAAACACCTGACCTGTTTTCCTCAATCGGTCATCAACAAGAATCTGCACAGCAAGCGTGAATTCTATTTTCAATGCCAAGAAGCTATAAATATTTACTTTAAATACATATTTAAACGGTTTGAAGCCACTACCTGCAAGCCAAGGGAGAGCAGCTCACCTTGCATTTTGGACACTTCTGGGCATTCCTCTGCCCGTGTTCGATTTCGTTGGCCCAGTGACGCAACAGCTTGTCTCCCTTCTTGTATTCTTTGCAGTTAACGCCTTCATGCCAGGGAGAGTGGCACTTGAAACACCAGACAAATTGGCAAGACGGACACTGGATCTGTATAAATGAGAAAACACCACACGATTGCAAGCTAGGCGCTGACCCAAGTGGAAAGCCTGTTTCGAAACCACTGTTCTTAAATTAAGAGAGTAGCTTCCCAGCAAAGGTCTAACACCTTTTGAAACATCTGTTTTAAAAAACACAAGAAGTTGTGGAAGCTAACTTGTTCTTTTTCCTTTTTAAAAGAGAAAATACAGAACTAATTGCTGAAGTCAGGAAAGGTCCCAATCAAATGAAGCACAAGTAGCTTGGTTTAAGCATAGGAACTGCTGCCCAAATTCACCACATGGTTCACATGCCAAAAGGCAAAATCCAGGACGCTTATTCAATTGCCTCCAATATATGCGTGAGATTGCCTAAAAATCAGCAGCCAGTTTTCAGTGCGGTAGATCTCAGTCTTCTAGTTATAAACTTTACTGCCAAGGCCATCACCAGGGATTACCTAGTCCTCTGAAGCAGCTCTACAGAGCCCAGAATGGATTACGAAGCTTATATTAGAAATGGTCCTGGGAAAAGGGGCCCAGAGCAAGGGTCTCAACCAAGGCCACAACTACCACCTGGAGTCAGGCACCTCCTTTTGCTCTTGACTGCGTAAGGGCGAGCTGAGGCTGTGCCAAACAGCCCGCCTGGTACACACCAGACCGAATGGCAAAAACCACAAGCCAAGCTCCTTAAATTGAGAAAGGATCTATTCTTCCCACTCCCTGGGTTTTAAATCATTGCATCAAACAGGTACCATCGCCATCATGTCTTCCTCCAGAGCCTGGCTGGGTTTTTTTTTTGAAAAAAAGCTATGGCAGCTGCTGTGCTTGTAGAAGTAATAAATAGAGGCACATTGCAGGTGCTTATCTGACGAAAGCCAGGCCTCCTACCTGGATTGTGACTAAGGAAAGTGAGAATTAGAGGCCACATTAGACACAGGCACATCTAGGCTCTTGCAACGTCTTCACTTCTGCTGTGTTTGGCAGCAAAATGTCTCAGCCTGGAAGATGGGAAGGCAACTGTCAAGGCCAGTCCACCAGCTCCAGTTGCAGCCCACACCTGGCACTGCCTTGGCTTCGTACCAGCTGATGGATGGGACTGAAGAATTCAGCCAGCCAAAAAATAACTTTTTCATTGTATCTGTGTCCAGACCTGGATCACCATCAACACATGGACATTGTTGACAAAGACAATTTGCTGGCCATGCATGGTGTGGGGGTGCTGTTCAGGTGCTGTCCTAGGGTGCAGTCACATGTGAAGTCCCCAAAATGTATTTCCAAAGTCCTCACTCCCACCAGTTGCTGTGTGCTCTGCTCAGACACATCGACTGGTGGTGTGCTGCCTTGGCTCCAGTGTGAGTCCAAAGTAGGCGCTCTGATCTCCCTTTAAGTATTTTGCTGGGGGACAGCCAAAATTATTATTTATATGTGCAATTCCTACATCCGTCACTACCAGCACACTATTACAAAGCTGATCTGATCTCTGATGCATGACCAAGAAATGATGCCGTCTGCTACCCTTAATGCTATTCCCCAAGTTCTATACGCAGAGATAGCTTTTAGTTTTTTGCCTTTAATGTTTCACATTAAAAACGTAATTGAGACAATGGCTCAAGCTGAGCATTTTTATGACCCTAGCTGACCTATTTTTCAGTGGTTGTGTTTAACTTCACCCGTAGAGAACAAAGTTTGGGTTTTTTGGTTTTGGTTGTTTTTTGTTTGGTTGGTTTTTTGTTTGTTTGTGTTTTTTTTTAATCATTGCAGCGAAGTATTACAGCCATAGCTTCATTTGTATAAAGTGATGCACCTCTGTCTGTGCAGCACTATTTAACCAAGTATTTTACCTTTAATAGCAGACCATATGATGTGGTGCTCAATGCATCACTTCAGCTTAACTCTTTATGCCAATCCCCATTTATGGATCAGCAAATGCAACAATGGGAGTTAGTGGTCAAGAGAATTACTAATTTTCTCAGTACCCATAAAACAGCGGGTCCCTCTCCAGGATCCTTTGCCTGGGCCTAAGGCTAAAGCACAAAGAAGGGAAGCAGCATCAAGAAGTTAACAGATTTTCTTCTTATTCAAACACATTAACATTTTAGTCAGTTACCAGCTACCAGTCATTACCCTTGTAAAAAAAAAAATCATACGTGAATTTAAGTGTTAGAATACGTAAGTTTCCTTCATATCAAGCAGACTCAAAGAGAGTGTAATATTAAAATGGATGAAATTCTAATATCCTGTACCCAGTGCAAGTATGACTTACTGATTTCATAGCTACAAAGTGACATTTTTGCTAAGGCACACAGTAAGATACCTCACACAGAAGAAAACTGCACTTGTCACATGCTTCCTGTCAATGAAATAAATTCCTGAAGACACAAGTAGGCAGCACAAAATGAAGAAAGAACAACAAATAAAACTTGCTTGTAGGGAAACAACACATTAAAGTTGCAATGTGTGGATTACAAATATTACTACTTTTTGCACAAAACACAGTAATGTCTAAGGCCAACTTGAAGTATAAAATAAAAGCAATACAAAATACAACTGATGCCCTGTCTCTGATTTCTTGGTCTACTGGTCCGGATGCTAAACCGAAGGAAATACACTATCCTGCATCTCTGCTTCCCAGATAAATTCTCCTAATAAAAACGGCTTAATAGGAAAGAGGAAAATTCCCACTCTGAAGAACCTAAAGAATAGCGTATTTATTGCTACTAAACAAATTAACACAAAGCACTGATCTATGTTTCCACAATCCTTTAGAAACCACTATGCACAAAATAGATTATATTACTAGTCATTAACCTGCCCAGTATCTCCGGATCTTTTTTTTTCTCCCCCCTTTCCCCTTCCCCCCCACCTCCCCCCCAAGCTTTGAATTTTTGTTTTTCAATAATGCATGTCACAGTGACCTACTGCTGGGAAGACAGATTGTAGTCGGCATCACACCGTATTACTCAGTATTTCTTATGCCTCAGCCAAAGACGAAGCTTGTAGCCACAATTAAGCATTCTGCAACCTGAAAGCTTTTATCAGTTGCAGCATTCAGGCATTTGAGATGGAACATGAATGTTAAAACACACAAACCCACACCAACAGGTCTAGAAAGCTGCAAGTTAAAGCTTCTTTCTTAAACAAAATGTCAGCATAATCAAAAGCATAGGTTTTGTGGGTTTGGTTTTGTGGTTTTTTTTTGGTGAAAATCTGACACAAATTCATTGCAGGCTCCATCTCTCTATTATAGCATGTATATAATTGCAAGAAATGTAGCAGCCACCAGGATATATATTTAATCTTACACACGCACACTGACATCAGATGTTTCCAAATACATTACTTAGGAAGTAGTGAAATACAGGATGAGGCCATAACCACATGAACTCAGAATAACATTTGTTACCATGAATGGCCCTGACTAACTGAAGTAAACAAGCGGGAACGGTTTACTTCATTACCGGATTTGGAGTTCCTAGTTTCTCTTCTACCTGTCACCCGTGACAGGACCTTCCACAAAACTGAACTGGTAAATAGTTTTTACATTTTGAATGTGCCACTTGACGTCTCTGACGTTCAATACTGTCTGAACATACATTAAGCAGGCAAAAAAAGTACCTTAAGTACTTGTAAGCCTTATTTTTCTTGGAACTAGTGGCCACAAAACAAAACCCTAAACCTATTCAAACTTGGATGCAGTGTGACACCAGTGTGCTTAAGAAACAGGAACACAATCAGGCAACTGCAATTTACAGCAGTCTTTCAGATTCTTATTCCATTCTTTCTCTGCAAGAAAAAAAGTCAAGTATGATTTGCTTTATACTTGTTTTAGTGCATGAAATCATCATAACAAGGACACAGAAATGCTATCTACCTATAATTTAAAGCAGTAAAATATATTATAGTCCAGCAAAGCAGATAAATTGTAACCAGGGAAAAACCCCAAAACATTAATTAGTCTTTTTTCAACTATGTTTTTCCCTCACACAAACATTTTTCCATTTATTTTACGACTTCCATTTCAGTTGATCAGAATTGAGAGGATGGATATATACACAAACTTCTATGCCATCTGGAGGTCAGTCTCCTTTGAAATAGAAGAGATTACACAGCTTCTCATACTAACCCTTTTGGTTCTCAGCTTTCTGAAATGCTGACCTTTGAGGCTAACATTTTCCATTTTCTTAGCTAGCCTCTTTACTGCAAACTATTCTAACTATCATTTTCCTCACCTCCCAGGAAAAGACCTTTCAAAAGTGGTAGGCAAGAACAACACAAAACACTGCTCAATGTGAGATGACGGCAGCAAAACTGACCGCACGTTAAAAATATTCTGAGAGCCTGGAGCTGCAAAAGGCTTAGTGGGATTTTCTGCTGCTTAGTGGAACACTAGCTATATAATGGGATGGCCGCATTAATTGTGCAACTAACTGATTACATGAATTACAATCTCTAGCTACAGCTACACAGTCACTTAATTCCAAAATAAATATGGGCTCTTGCCAAAACAGCTGCCGCCTCCTCGTCACCAACCCATCCCCTCTCTTACACCAGCTGAAAATAAGCAACAACAAAACAAACAAATCTTGTATCCCATCAGAGCTGATCTTTGATCCAGCTCCCAGTGTGACACCAAAACATCAACAACAGCAAAAGCAAGCTGGCACGGATGAACAGCTGAAAGCAAAGAGGGAGAGCACAGCAAAATCACCACATCCACAGCAGTTCAGCCACAGCAGCTCAGGCTAAAGGCAGACTGAAGTGATGTGTAGCCATGAAAGTATCTGCTACTCAAGGTTAAAATCTGATCCAAAAAGGGGGGGGAACAGATTGATATGAACTACAGAGATCCACTCTATCACAGCATCTTTGCAGGTACAGATTCCTACTACTTCTAGAGCAACAAGTTTCAGAAACTCTTGAGTAGTTCAAACAAAAGATAGTTTCTATAACAACTGCATTGAAAAAACATTTACGTTTCCAAAGCCAAGCACTCAAACCCTTCTTTTATGTGATGTGTATCTCTTGACAGAAGTGAACAAGAAAACTTCATTATGAACCTCACAGGTTGATAAGGCAGAAATAGAGTCAAAGAATCAAGAACTGCTTCTTTATGGCAGGTGGCAGGTCAAAGAACTAACATTAAAACAAGAGGTGAAATCCAGGCCTTAGGGGGAAAAAATCTCCAGCCTCACACACACACAAAAAACCCCTCACAGAACAAGCCAACATACTCACTCTTCTGAAACCTGTATCTGTTCCATGCATAGAAACTGAACTACCAATTTTTTAAATTTTTGCCCGTTTCCTTTGCACTTTGGCATACCAGCTTTGACCAAAGGTTTATTAGGACCTTGTCTACAACCAAGTCTCACACTTCCAATTCAGGTCATAAGGGTACAGGGCGGGCATATTTCCTTACCTAATGCTGGACCCATTTGTGATACAAATATTTGATACAGGAAACTAAATAGTCACACTGATGTACTGTGCTGTCCTAAGTGGCGCTAATAGGAGAAGAGAGGTTTGAAGAGCAAGTCTCCCTTTTCTTCCCCTCCTTCTAACAACATACATGCACCAGTTAACTTTCTAGGCTCAGCACACCAAGGCTTTGATCTCAAAAATGAAAAACAGCAGCAGCAGCAAACTGAACTGCTGGGCTTAGATCAGTTTAGCTGACCAGCTATAGTAAGGAAAATTAATCTACCTAATCACTTTGCTATCTCTTTACAGTTAGGTGTTCAGTTTATTTATAATTTTAAATACTGTATCAAATTTGAAGAATGCCATTAATAACATTTCAAAAGTATCTGTTCAAATGTACTCTTGGATTTTGCAGTGTTTTCCTGTTGCAGTGTACAGGAGAGCGAAGGTACTGGCGCAGAGCCCTCGTGAGCAGTGATCCTACTAGTAGGCTTGTGCGTAGACTTTCCCCACGCATGACTCAGTTCTTCTGAAGGCAGCACTTCCAGTGCTGGCGCAGAATTCCTCTGGTGCAACTGCTGTTTATATTGCTCGCGTGTGAATATCTGACTCTCCCAGTCTCCAGTCAGATGTCTCCTATGCTATATGCGGAAGAAAATGAGTCTGTACCTCCAAAGAGCCTATAATTCAAGGCACAAGACAAGTTACCATACAATCAATCACATAAGAATCTAAGAAAACTAAGGTAATAATGGTCCACAGCTACATGTGCACGTAATTGATCACATATACACAATCTTATACGTGGTCTCTCTTTTAAATCTTATCCCTGCAGCAAAACTCTTTCTTGTGCTAAGCTTAAAATAAGTCATTAAAACTGTACCTATGCCAGAAAACAACACAGGTTCAGGGAGTAGCTTGAAGCCCTGGACTATGATCGTCCATGCTGTTTGCTAGCACTGTCCTAATTATGTTTCTGACCAGCATCAACTAGACATTCTTCCAGGCAACAACTGGCAACAGCTCAAAGGACATATTTTGCCAGAGTCTGCTCCCAGGAGACTTGAGCTCTGCAGATCAGAGCTACACATAATGCATCACCACAGGACCAGGGAACTGCTTCTGGCTTGCACTATTTCATGCATCACACAGTCTCCCATTCCTTCTGATTATGATTTGTAGGGAAGCGGTGGGAACATTTTCACTATAGCATTTTAACTCATGAAAGAGCACTGGCGGGCAGAACGACCCATTTTGTGCCTTGGGGAACATTCTCAGAGTTGGCATCCCATGATACAACAGCTGCACCACCTGTGACCCACATCAGTGGGACAGTAACAACCTCTGGCACCTTAAGAGAGGCTGCTGCAAAAGCATTACAACATCTGATCTACCCTGGACCGCACATCCTGTCTACACCTGAGGGAATGCTAAGCAGATGGGTGAAGAAGAATGGCTGGGGGCAGAAGGAATTTTACCTGCCGTTTTGAATTTCTCCATCTCTGTGTAAGACGCCAACAAACCTGAAAATGCTGAGTCCAACAGACATTGTGGCATGTAATTCATGCGCTGCACAGATACACATAAGTAGCTTATAACCCAGAGTTAGCTTTACCAAAGTTTCAACTCCACTGGAAACACAACCTTCTTACCTTTTAATCTCTATACTGGGCTGAATCTTATGTTGTGTAATTAGGGATATCTAAACAGTCATCTAAACTCCTACTAAGGAGAACTGGTTTGTCCAGGAAAGGCCAGCTCAATCATGAAATTAACCACAATAAATCTAATAACCGGATGGAAAACTAACACAGAGCATGATGCTGCAGACAGAACCTTTGTCTTCTGGAACTGAGATGGACCTTCAGCAGCTCAAAGCTATTTCTAACTGTAATCTCCTGCTTTTTATCTTTGATTGAAATAACAGTACAAGCAAATCTTCTCCAAAAAGAAATGCTGTAAGAGTGGGAGGTTTCCTATTTCTCAAGTTTTCCATATTGTGAGTGATGAGACTACAGTAATGTATAATCTCTGGGAAAGGACTGAAGAAATCAAAACCAAGGAGGAGGACAGACAAAAGCCCTAGTTCTAAGGAAGGAACAAGCCAGCAGCGTAACACCGTAAATGCCCAGAATTCACTTGCTCAGAGTTTCAGGGAAAACTTATCTTTGCTTTTTTTGTGTGTCTAAAATTATGGTTATAGTGACAACTTCCATTCCCCAGTCTCTTCTGATCGTAACCATATCATTTGCACGTCAGAGAGAAAACACTCTTTAAATTGTGTCAGAACAAAATTAAGCCACCTGCCAAAGAAAGAAGAACTGAAGTTCAACTGTTTGAACTGTTAGAAATCAATTAAGTAGTTAATCAATGACGTACTACAGATTCATATTCTTAATCACAGCTTGCACACAGCCCCAGTGATGTAAGAAAGCTCATTTAATGACCAACAAATGCTGTCCCACTTTTGCAGTGCCATTTAACCCTGGCAAGCGTGCTCACTTTGTATTTGTTCTCCAATTTGGCAGGGGTAGGAATGTGGCCTCTCCTCCGGAAGGTTGTAAAGTGCTTGCACTGAGGGCATGGCTTGGTGCTGGAGTCAATGCGGCTGAGTTCCAGGAAATATTTATACTTGATGATGTCGTCATGGGGCAGGTTATAGAGGACAGTTGTTTCATCCAGGTGTTCGCTGCACTCTGTGATCGGGCATTTTATATCCACTTGTCCCAGCTGCACCTGCATATGAAAAAACCCAGAAGAGCTGTATGACCTTTTGCTTGGAAAAGGTAAGCAAGCATTTATGAATTTTGTGAGGAAGTTTAATTTCAAGTCCTGTAACAATCCACTGACTATCAAACATATCGTCTTAAAATTATTTTGACTTAGCCCAAGCACACTGCAATTTTTCCAGAGAGTATTTTCAAATCCAAACAGAAAAGCTAATTACCCATATGACAACTGCAGTTATTAAATGTATAGTCTCAATGTACGTATCACATCTATGCACTCCGTGAAACCAAAACACGAGTCCTAACTAGCAGCACCCATCCAGCACCCCATGCCATGGGTGTAATGGTCAGCCCTCCACCATTACGGTTCATACAGGCTGTGAGAAAGCAGGCAGGGGAAACATTCGCATACCGCCTCACCGCAAAACGTGCTGGGAATCACAGCACAGAGAAATTAAGTCAATTAGGATCATCAGTCTAGCAGCTCTGACTCAATGCTAGCCTTGAGCTGGTTCCTGCTCAGCAAGCTCAGCGCCTCTGCAGTCTGCTTCTAAGAAGCTCCTTATATGCCACACTGCATACACAGAAAGCGTTAGCTGAGCCTGGGGCTGACCAAGCTAATGAGTTTTCCCAGAACTCAGAGTTTAAAAACAACCTCCAAAAAACCCATAAACACCCCAAAAAAGGCTTAAAGAAAACAATCTAAAAAGACAACCAAAACAAAAATACACGCAAGAGCAAGCTCAAGTTTAACAGGGCTGAAACCGTTGTTGATCTAATGAGCCCTGATGGTCCCAAGCTGATCCATATGGTCAGATATCTGCACCGCGTTTCCAGAGCGCCTGGGTCTGAGAACAGCACTGGACCCAGGTCTGCACCCTTCACGCTTGGCAAGCTTTAACAGCTCGCACTCCATGCCAAAACAGCAGATCCTACTTGGTCTGGGAGCAGCGGAGTTGCACTTGCTTGGCACTGAGCCTGAGTTAATAAACCCTGCTGGATCTTGAGAGTCTGCAAGGACCCGGCTCGAGCATGTTTGTGTCTGCCTCAAGTAATCTCCAATGAACGGGTGTTGATGTACCAGTGGAGCTGACCACCAGCCCAATTCCTTCCTCAGTGAGTATCTGCATGCAGACAAAAAGGGGTTTAATGGTGTAACCAGCATCTCTTTCTAGGAATTACTGCCTCAAGGTTGGCAAGTTTGATTTCCCTGGACTGCTTATTTTTTAACATGCGTCTTTATGGGAATCTGCCAAACAATACACTAAATACAATAGGAACACCTCAGATTTGGATGCAGATCTCACTGCTGCATGTACCATAACACATGTCAGAGACTCCATTAATGCAGTATTTAAGCTAAGAAAGTATGAAAAAAACCCACAACCAACACAACCCTGTCACTGCTGCCTCAGCAATGGAGCCATATGGGTTCTAACTGACTGATAATTAATTTAGTCAGGAGCCAGAGGATTAGAAGAGTCATAACAAAATGGTATAAAACCCAAGGCTCATACATACTGATTTCAAGAAAATTGCGACTGCACTACCTTTGTTCTCTCAGCAACGTAGCTACACCCAAGCAGAGCAAAGAGGTTAAGTATATGTTAGAGAGAGAAAAGCAGGGTGAGGATGTCGGCAGCCCATCCTGGACCAGAGCACAGCCCAGAGAAGACCTCAGGGAGCAACGTCTGCCACGGTGTCCTGCGCAGCCTTGGCTCTGGGTGCCAGCAGACCTGCCTGCGGTACAGGGGAGAGGCAGCTCCTGCAGCAATACACCCACTCTTAGCGGGGAGCTTCCCTGAACTTCATTTCGAGCTCTAAAAGGCGAGCAGAGCTCTACCACATGCAAACAAGGCTAGGCTCAAACAGTTGGGCTTTTACATGGACCACTGTAAGTCCAGGAGGAGTATGTCCTCAAAGGTGTTAAAAAAAAAAAAAAAAGAAAGCCCCAAACCTCACAAACTACATGCTGGGGAATGTCCACCTTTTATACCTGTAGGACACTAACTCAACTGCAGCAGCATGCAAAAATTGAGTTTGACCCTATGACATCACTAGAGTGACTCTTCTCAGAAGAATCACCCAGTATATCATGGGGCTGTGCTTAAAAAAAGCAGAAAATGATCAATCCAGCACTACAGCACTCAAAAATGCTCAACTAAGAAAACAATTTGATACAGAAATATAAAAAGCTATTGCACTACTGCAAGGATTAGCATAAGCTTCTGTTTAAAGAAGTGTAGGTACAACAATTTAAAACCAAATAGTCAAATTAACCCCATCTACAACTCCTTCAGGGGTTTGGGTGTTGGGTTTTTTTTAAGCATTAGGGAAATATTAAAAGAGGCAAACCCTTTTGCTAAGAGTAAACTAAGCTACAATGGAGTAACACTTCACAGTGAGAAGGCACATCGTATCTGGCATCTAAGCTGGTACTTAAGAAGCACTGCTTATATTAAATGCTAGTTAGAACAAACCTGCATTAATAAAATGAAGGAATACAAAGCTGAACACTTTCTATATTTCATGCCCACACAGAATATGATTAATATATGTGGTAAGAGTCAAGTGTGGTTTCAGTGTTTATTTTGAAAATATGTTTTACACCCACTTGAAGTAAATCATTTTTATCCTCTGTAATAGTTTCAGCGTTTTCAAGTTTGGCAAAGATTGATCCTTTTCCTGCGTTTTGAATGGGACTGAAGTGAACAGAGCTGGTTTGCTTATTAGCAGTAACTTCAATGGAGCCTTGTCTCACCAAAACAGTCCATCTTTGTTTGTGAACTAGCATCAGCAATTGATTTAAGTACAGCTTTAGAGGTAGCCTGTTAGGCTACCTGCTGCTGCAGACCCAGAAGGTGCTACAGAATGGGGGAAAAAAAAAAAAAAACAAACCTCACCTCTTATAACATTGCTAAAAATAACTGGTTTTATTATTTTCCTTGATTTTTTGTTTAAAGAAATTCTGAAGAGCCTTATGCTCCAATGTCAGCTTATCACAATGTCAAACCCCGAAGTCTTAAGAAATCTTTGAATTTCAAAATACCACTGTGTATTAAGAACTTAAGAACTCTCAGCATACACAACAGTACGGTGTATTTTCACAGCATGAGGAACGACTCAGATATGTCTAAAAGCAGCTGAGCTGCAATACAGTGTTAAATGTCAGGCAGCATCCAGTTCTTACACCCAGCTGTGCCTCACTTCTGTAAAGCATCTCAGGAGGGGCTAGCTCTGCTTACAATTTGTAAGGAGAAAGCAGCCCCTTGTGACTTTCATCCTGCAGAAAGGTAACATCTAAACTATAAGGAGAGCAATATGTACCTCCCCCTAATTCTTGACTTTTTTTTTAAACGACTGGGGAGGGATGAGAGGGGGACACACACCCAGAATCTACACTGGTCCACTAACTGCCCCAAAATGCAGCGATACCAGCAACAGAAAACAGAAGGCATAGTACTTTAAATCAGAAAATTATTTCCATGCCCTGAGCTTCTTTTTTAAAGGAAATCTTTGTTGGCTACACAGAAAACAAAGTTCAAACTCCACTGGAAGCACTGATTTATACCTGTCACTTAGCCTGGCCCAAGCTGGATGTAACAACCTGTGCAGGCTGTACTTGGGCAGCTGCATTATGGTCATATTCCTTAAGGAAGGGGTCGATCTACTTTAAAATAAACAAATACAAATGAGCATTTTCTAACTGAAATTTTACTCTTAGTTCAGAGATGCATATGTTAAATAAACCAGTAAGTTGTTCTTACTTCTCACCTACTAATGGTGAAAGGAAAGTGAACAGTGCCATGTCTAATCTGCACTTCTGTAGAGAAATTCAATTTCTACCAGTGTGCCAATTTCTCACCTCTAAACTGCTAAGGATGTTATGCATAAAAAAAATTACTTTGAAAATGCACAAATGCAAGTGAAGAGACAGTATGATCTACAGGACCTTCGTATCCTACAGGGGAAGAAACAAATGGGTTAAAGTTCCCTTTATTTATAAGCAAGATTCCATCGCTTTCCAGTTCACTGGAAACATCGCTCTTTCATTTTTACTGGTAAGTTGCAAATCAGTGAAGAATTACTTTTCTTGTAGGTTTGGGAAGCAGAGAGGGTAATTTTGAATTTGTTTTCTTTAAAAAAAAATATTTGTGGAAAATACTTAAGGGCTCACCATGGTTTAGGACTCCATAGTGGTAGGTACTAACCAAATGAAATCAAAGTAGACATGATTCAACAAGTGAAAACTTTTACTAAGCATTTTGCACCTGCCTTTAAAGTTGTGGTTCCATGACCGTTTCTGTGGTTTGACTACTAACTTCATCAGTCCAAATCCCCTGCCTCCGATTTGTGCCAGTGGTATTCTGGCATTCTCCATCAAACTCCTTTTACAAAAAAAAAAAAAGTCCTATGAAAAAGATTGTCTTTTTCAGTCCATTTATCCTCCTTCCTTACTGTCAAATGGTACAAAACCTCAGTGCTGCAGGACAAGAAAGAATGAACAGCTAGAACTAACAGTAATTAGATTAGGGGCTACTTAAGTTGTATCACCACCAAATAGGTTAACAGACCGGATTTCTTGTGTACCACCTCCTCCTCACTGGACATCTTCACCCAAGTTCTTGCCTGTCATTCACTAGTTCACAAACCATACTCCATGGGGTATGTTTCACTTTTATTCCCCCTTTTATTCATTTCTTAATACAGCAGACTTGCCATAAATTACTTTCTGAATCCTTTTCTCATTAAGTCGCCCCACTGTCTTCTCTGCCAACCACCACCTGTAACCTCACTCTAGTTGAGAGCCGTCGCTGCCCTCCCTAGGAGGGAAGGGCTTCCCTAGCCTTAGCAGGGCATATATTGCTGACCTCAAAATGAGCCAAAGAGTTCAAAATGGTGAGGCTGTCTTGCATGCTGGCACTGAATTTATAATTGTTATTTTTAGTTTTAATTCCTATTTTCTGCTATGCCAGGAAATATCTGAGTGACCACCAAGCCAACTAGAATGACCAGTCTTTCTTCACAGTCAGTGGAGAATGAGGAAGGTGACTGAGGCAATTCAAAGGTGACAAATGTCAACAGCACCTCTAAGATGTCTAGGAGGGGGGAAAAAAAAAAAAAAACCACAATAAGAAAATCCCACTTTTCCCCGCCTCAGGGACCTAACTTCTCCCAGCACCAATGTCTGACAGGTTTTCAAAGACAGAAAACCCAAAGAATTTCTTTATATTTGTGACAGATGTGCATTAAGTTGTATTGAAAATTAACATTTATTATTAACAAAAGCACAACCAGAGAGTTGCACTCAAAAAAATAAGTCATCAGAGTTCTATTGTGTCACAAGCTCACGCAGACCAACCCTAAAAGGGTCCATCAGGACATTCACCTTCATGTGTCCTCTGAGGACACAAAGTCTTTGTTCTCCTTTCACATTGGTACTACACACCTGGATGAAGCAGTGACAATGATGTGGTGGTTCCTGCTCCATGTGACAGTTAGAAAGAGAAAGTCACTCACAGGCATGAGCAGACACCACCTCTTCTAGACACAGTGTTACACAATTTGCATTAAATATCGCCAACTAAAAAAAGACACAAAAAGAAGCAAAATCTCAGGGCCTTTGAAGAACATGTTGATACCTCACCCTTCAGGAGAAAGGCACGCAAAAGCAAGAAGCTGGGAGGGAATCACGGCGTACATAACTGCAACCCAACCACCACCAGTACATCAAAGGTTTGACCTTTCTGCTCCTAAAGCATGCCTTCTGAACGCTTTACAATATGTATTTAAACGCGGCATCAATCTAAATTCTCAAAGCTCATCTAGTTTTCACAACCTCAGCCACAGGCTGGAAGGATTCCAGCGTCATCCATGACACTGAGGACCACTTTAGGGAGTGCACTTACACAAACCCACGTCCCCAGGGCACTGCGGGATGGTACAACCACACACCGGCAAGGGCCACAGCTGGCATCACCTGCGCGGGCAGCCACCAGAGCAGACTTAGCCCCAGAAACAAACCAAAACCTTAACTGGCAAAACCCACCCCTGCAGCCTGGGGCAAAACCCCAAACCACGGTGTCTGTTTCCCATCCAAACTCTTCTTTTCACTCCAGTCACATACAGGACTCGCCTAAAGAACTGTGAGGATAAGCTAGGAAGATATTCTTCAGAATACACCTAAACTCCACCAAAACCTTTTTCTTAAAGGCCTCTTGATTTGCTTTGTCATTTGACGCCATGCTGGCTTGAGCTCTACTCCTTTTCCCTTCCTTTTCCAGGACCAGATGTTACCTGCTCACATGGATTTGATGTCAACAGGAACACTCAGCTTCCATTTGTTCTGTTCACATAGGAATAGCATTTATAGAAAATTACTTACAGAAAAATGAATTAACACTAAAATTCTCCCTCACAAGATGTAAACAAGTAATTATCAGCCTGCTTCACCATGAGCTTCCCCTCCACCCTTTTGTCTCCTGTTACTTTCTCTAGCACTAAATTAATCAAAAAAGGAAAAGAAGATTTTACCTTAGTAATGCATTTAGAAAAAATACACTGAATTAAGTCATGTTTCTGCCTGCTACTACTCATCAAGCCTAGTGTGTGTCATCAGCAAGCATGAAGTTTACATGCTTTCTGCTCTGTTTTTTGGGCATCCACGGTGAGCTGAAACCCACAGCAGAGGCAGTGGTTAGTCCCGTGGCCGGACAAAACCAGGGCTGGTACACCTGGATGGCTGACTGGGCTGAGCTGGGACACTCTCTGACAAAGAGGCATACCAGAGTTAGACCGAGAGATCGGCTCGCAGAAAGCTTTCACAACCTCTGGGAGCCCCGGAGCGTGCAAGATAAAGCAATCTTTCATCTCTCCTCCGGGGATGAATGCGGGGGCAGAGGGAGGGGGAAATCCCAGGGGAGGAACATAACCCAGGAAGAAGCGTGGCAGAAACTGCCAACCTTGGAGGAATCTGACCCAAACCCACAGGTCTCTCAGCATTCATTAAAGAGAACAAGGAAATGCATGAGAGCTTTCTTATTTTGACCAGGTGTGCATATTAGCAATGGTAGCTAAGTATGGGCATGCTAATTTTTCTATTCCTTAGAAGACACATTCACTTTTAGCAAAAGATCCAAAGATGCTCATGAAAGAAGAGCTTTGAGGACAGCAGACTGAGACAGGTACCCACCCTTTTTGGGGTAGAAAACAGAAGCAAATATATCGAAGCACTGAGAGCAGCTGCTTCTGCCAAGAAGCGTGACCAAAAAGACCCACACCTGCTTGGTTTTAGTGTGGAAGGGATTCCAGAAATGAAGCAAGGGCCAGGAGACCATGCCACGATACGCTCCAATAACCCAGCCATCTCGGGAGTGAGCCCTGCTCACAGGGGCTCAGCAGCATTAGGAAATGCAAGTAGGGGTGCAGCAATACCTTTGTAAGGTAATGTTTTGTCGGATTTCCAGCATCAGAATAAAAACATCACAGCCAAACAGCACAGAAGCAAAACAAACCAACTCCCACAGCTGATACCTGTAAAATAACTACAATAAAAATCAGTTAACTCTTTAATCAGCAGGCTTAAATTCACATCCTTATCCTACAGCCAGCGTAAGACTTGTAGAAACTGTCATCTGTGTTTGAATTCGCTACCAGCCAAGCCTAACCCACGTCTATTCTGCCCATCTGAGTGCTCTAGCAGGGAACAGACAAACTGCAAGAGCCGAGACTGAAAGACTGGGAAGGAAAGGAATAAAGGGGTCGAGCGGAACAGCAGGCAGGCACAGCAGCAGCTACCGACCGTGCAGCGTGGGAGCCTTTCCCCTGCCAGGCAGCACCCCTCACTTTCAGCATTCGGGGGCCTGACCTCCCAAAAACAGGTAAGTCATGACATGAGTGTTTACTGTAATTCATTTAAACACTTACCTCAGAAAACAATAAATAGAAGAAAAAAATACACCAAAAAAAACCCATCAAAATCCCATTCTCCCTTCCCAATTAAGAAGATTAAACTAAAGCGTGCTCAGTTACTTAAGCAGGTAATTTTTATCTATATGCCAGTCCTTCAGGAGCAATGCTTAAAAAGGAGCATAGCCATTTCCTCATCTCATGTACAAGAAGTCCTGAACAGTCAAAACTCTGACCTCCACTGGGTTCAGACTAGATTAACCCAGATTCAGATCAATTCCAATGAAATAACACTGTTAACTATTAACAATAATTAGTATCACAACCAAATCCTCTCCCATGCATTTCTTAAAGAGGGACAAAAAGTTAGCACTCATAACAGCATTATAGAAGAGTGAAAAATACATGGTCTCAATCTTCATTAAGAAATATCACTTTAGTCTTCAGGCGGAGCCAAGCAACAACAGTGACAATTTATCCTACAACTATTTATGTTGAAAAAGGAGGTCAATAGCTCATTTTCCTACTATTTAGCAGGCAGGGTCCCAATCAGACACAAAAGCTAGAAAAGGCTCCTCAGTTCACATTTGCCAACCAGCATTCCCCTTTCAAATAAAATAGGGTCTAAACCACCATACATTTTCACAGCCTATTCAGTAATCTGTACTACTGAGCCTCTAATACAGATTAGTCCGGCTGGTATCATCAGCAATAGTTAATTGAACTTGTTATGTTTTACTGTTTTACCTAAGGAAACATTTCAGGGTGCTTAATATTTTCCCAACTGAAAGTGGCGTTTAGCATAAAACAAAGAAAAGCTCTCATAATCGAGGGATGGAGGTAGGAGAGGTAAACTCCCAGCTGTCTCACTGCTCCATCCCAGAAGATGGCTACAAAACCTAACAGAGAGTTGCCATGGATGTGGGTGATGACTTAAAAAATAGCAAGGACTTCAAACATAAATCTCTCAACTATTCTCTTGATCACCCTGATCATCTGCATTCCCTGGTCTGTAGAAAAAAGGATATAGCCATTCTTAAACTGTCCTGCTTTCCTTAAGAATGCTACCTACAACTATTTATTTTCCGTGTCTTTGCTAGGTCTGAGGTTGCAGGTGAGTTTTCTTGTGCACATATTAACAGCCAATGTTTTCATTCTTGAGTATCAGACATAAAAACAGTTGCACCCTCTTTATTTGGTAAATTTCATATAGGAACAGTAGAGTTGCACAGGTGCAAGCAAAAGCAGAAGAAAGCCTGGAAAGTACTTTTAACTGGCAGGTGATTGTCAGGAATGATAGTAACATACCTCATTGCTACGATTCAAGGTAGAATATATGAATTTAAAGTATCATCATTTGGCTTCCCCTACAAACAAGGTAATTTGAAGAAATTTGTTTATGCACTGAAGTTGTTACAAAATAGCTGCAATTTGAATTCTAAATAGTTTTTTTTTTGCTCTCCCTTCCTGAAAAGACACTATGTCAGCATACCAGTACCTACCCACAATAGACAAAGCTGCTTTTTGTGAAAAGCTGCTCTACAAAAGCTACCACAAAGTGAAACAAATTGGTAACTTCTACATAGCTTACGCAATAAGAGGAATAGTGACACATTTTTCATGATAAATACTTCCTGGGAAACACTAACGCAGAAGGGGCTTCCAAGCTTCTCGCCCCATATTATAATTCGGACAAACCCCAGATACTGTGCTAAAGCCCCAGTTTCACATGACTTTCTGAAGTTATTTCTCATAACGCATTTTAAGTTTAAACCACACTTCAATACAATGACGGATACAGCCACAACAGGGAGCAAACGTACAAGATCAAGATGTCCACACAGCACAGCCTTCTTTGGGGAACAGTTCAAGGCAAAAGCTTAAGCAGTGGCTCTGATCCATACTTGGAGAAGCAAAAGTGAAAGCAAAGCAAAAGTGTCGTCCCGGTAACAGCAAATTACCCATCATCAAACAGTTAAAACTATTACCTAAGATACCTCAGCAGAAAACTATGGCACAGAAGAAAAATCCTCTTATACAAGTTGAAAGAACAATTCTGCCCCAGAACTGATCTAATCCAGTAGAGAGCTGCACTAGTCTAGCACGCAGTGATTTCTAAACAGTGTATTCAACAGCCAAACTAGCAGCTTTAACTCTCCTGCTGGTCAAACTGGCAGTAATGTGGGGGGTTTTCCCACGTCAGGTCAGTCTCCCTGACAGTTAGCCAGAATTAGGTCCCAAGCGAAACTGGAAGACAGCCTTCAGCCGGATTAACGGAGAGCGTCTGTGTATTGATTGCTGTAGACTTTGTGTGTCAAGCACCCAGAATATTTACAACGCCACAAAATCATTAGAAACAGCAAAACAAGGGGAGAAGCAGACAACACAGATGTTTTACACTAGGAAAAACAAACCTTAACTGTGTTCAGAACAATATATTCTGCTTACCGCTTTTTCATAAAGCAAAGAAAACATGAAGGAAGCTCATTTAAATTCCTAAAGGTAGCTCTGTCAGCTGATTAGGTTGTTAAAACACGTATTTTCACATCAGGTTTGCCAGAAGAGAAGGAATTACAATTTCCCATTTGTTCCAAGTTCTCTTTAAAAAAAGACCAAAACCTAAAAACCCCTAAACACTACTGCTTATTTATCTGCTGTTTATACATGTAAATCTATGTCCAAAAAAAAAAAGTATAACAACATAGTATGACCTTTACTACAAACCCTTTAGGAGTTCAAAACGTTGATATGAATTTCATGAACCTGTTGCATGTAGCGTTGTGCTCCGAGAGCCTGCTTTTCTGCCAGGCAGAAGTGAAGAATAGAGGAAGAATAAGTCAAAATGCCCCAGGTTAGACTCCTGTCTAACATTTCAAAGTTAACAGTGAGAAAAAGATTTGATTCTTGCAAAAATATTGTTGTGATCAGATAAGACTGTGGAAGTACTTGCATGTAAGAGAAAAAAAAATCCAAGGTAAAATTAAGTTTTCCCTTCCCTGCCTTATCACGTTTTCAATCCCTTCTGCTCACCCTGTATCACTGGGAGTTTAGCCCAAGATCTCCAGTTATGTGACCAATAGGCTTGAACGGTTTGGGGTGCAGGTCCAGCCAGACCACTCACATATCGGTTGGTCCAGGTACCTCTCCCCAGGTCTCACACACCTTCAGGCATTCTAGCAGGTCACAGTCAGCCAAGCCCGCTGTTATCTCAGACTGCACCCTGCCTAATGGCTAAAAAATTACGGAAGAAGTCAATATGGCTTTCCCTTCTCCATGTCTGTGTTAGAGAGCAATTGCGAGGCTGCAAGAAGAGAAGCTTCAGCTGGCTAACAGAGAAGACTGAAGTGTTTTTAAATTAGTTTTCCAATTGATCAGGCAGCCAAATTAATTCTCCCTGTGACATACGATCACTAGTTCGCAACCCAAGAGAAAAGTGGGAAACACACGGACAAGGAGACAGACTCTTGCAGAAGAGGTAGCTGGCCATCAGTTGTCTTACCTGCCTTGTCAATCTACACCTTCAGATCATGTACCAGGTACTTCTCGTGTTAACTTTGCTTACCTTTAGGAAGCTACAAGCCTGAAATATGCTCAGAAGCTCCCCTCAGTAAAAACTGTTAGCGGCAACTATGGTATCAGGGTTAGAGGACTGCACCCAATTCCTTCTCCGTGTGAATCTATGCATCAGTGTTTTCCACACACACGTCCTAATATTACAGTTGTTCAGAAAACAGCCTGTATTTTGGCATAGCTAGGTGATAATTAGGTTTTTGAGTACTAATGTATATTTTCCCATTCTGTACAAGTACTTGAAATGCTCAACAGCATGCATGGAAATCCTTCACTGAGCTTCAGATCTGAACCCGGCATCTGCCCTAACACCCACCCTGTGGCCCTTTAGATGGTCTTCACACTTTCTGCTTCTCTGTTGGCACTATTTCTATTCTCTTAGCTGTCTCGGGAGGATACAAGAGTCTTATCTGTGAAGCTAAAGCAATTGGAATAGTTATGAAGTAACTTGTCTTTTTAAGATGAAGAAAAGCATTACTTGTAAGGAAACAACTAAGTTAATAGGTATCCTCAACAACTTCTGAACAAGAAGCAGGGAGGAACTCTATCAACTACTGTCACACATGCTACAACACACTGTGAAGCAGTTGACTGTAAGAATAAAACATGATTATAAAAGACATACTATGATACATGAACAGGACACCCCACTAACTTGACATACACTGCACAGAATTTTTACTAAATACAATTCACTGTTCTGTTCCAAGAGTAAAGACATCACCTCCAGAGACCCCAACTTAAAAACAGTTATGGGGGGAAAAAAATGGCTACAATTGGAGGAAAACCACTGTTTATCATTTCTGTAGATACTGCCTATCTATTTACAAACAAAATTACTTCAAACTTGTCTAACACACCCCCACCCCCCAAAAAAAAATAATCAAGGATTATTGAGTATGAGGGTTTGTAAAGTGATGAACAGGCTGTTAGATGCCTTGAAACATCACTTCTGCCAGAATTAAACTTTTGCAGGGCTCCAGAAACTGGGTTGCCACACTGAATGTTTAAAGAAGCAGCTTTGTTCCTACCAGTAGGTATCAGAGTTTTCAAACCACCACCAGTAAGGACTGCAGCTTGGGGACCAGGGGGTGAGCAGGTGAAGTGAGGTGAGGGAGGTATCAAGGCAACTATACCCATCTCCACTTCTGAAACCACAGACTCCAGCAGTAATTGAATTCAATACTAGCTGAGGAAATTCTAGTTTCATTAATTATTTCCAAAGCATATATACAGTCCTTAGTGGGAGAGAGGTTAACAAGTAAGAACTAAAGCAGCACAGGAAGAGAATGGAAATGGTATGAAGCACAGTAACAGAGAACGCAAGAGAGGGCTTGTACACAAGGACATGCACCACTCCACTCCAGATTTTGCAAGGTCAAAAAGAAAGGATAGATAGCTTTCATGACAAAGAGACAAGAGGATAAATAGAATGTTTATTAGCAAGGAGACGAAAACTTTTCAAAAGTATCTGATTTAGCGTTTCATTGATATTTTCATTGAAATGGAAGCACACCACATGATGTTAAACACCACTGACCTCTCTATCCAAATATGACCTCTCTCAAAATATTAGTTTTGTTTCAGATTTTTAATGGGATAAGAACTACTTCCACCGCCCCCGTCCCGTCCCCCCGTCCCGT
>VYZM01011070.1:6415-65508 GCA_013398915.1 Dromas ardeola | reverse complement strand
AACCTCGGGCCTTCCCGGGGTCTTTGGGAGGCTGGGGGTGGGCTGGAGGGGGAGCAGGGATGGCGGTGGGTCAGGATGAGGAGGTTGGAGCTCTCTCCCGGCAGCAGGGGAGCCTGGGAAAAGGCTGGCAGCCCCCATTCCCTCAGGACACCCTGTCCTCTGTGCCCACGCGTTGTTCCTGGGGTGGGTTTGGACCTTGCAGCATCGTGCCGAGCAAAGCCGAGACCGGTACCCTGTAGGTAGGGGCTGGTGGCCCCAAGGGTCTTCTCCCCTGGGTAGTGGGGTGAAACCACCCAGAAAACAGAGTTACGCCGATGAGGTTTTGCCCCCGACCTGTGACGCCGTGTTGGTCCAGGCCGGGCTCACCGGTGGGTGCAGGAAAGGCACCACAGCTGGGCGACCCAGCACACATGGAGGGGCACCTTCCCGGCTGCTTCTCAGCCCCCCCCGGCTTCCCGAGATGATCTGGAGAGATTAAAGACCTGTACTGGCGTAGGCAGCTCCCACCATCACTTCTGCGACAAACCCTGTGCCGCCTGCGCCCATGAGCGGGGACAAGCCCCCAGCTCCCCTTTGGCCTGTAGAGCATCCATCCTGCCACCCCTCCTGCTGCAAAGCCCCAGTGTGAGCAGGAAATCCCCCCCCCGGCGGCTCCAAAGCTGTCCCCAGCCATGTCCCAAGACAGGGCAGTGCTGGCAGTAGCTGGAAAAGGGGTTCAGCTGCGCTCGGCTGCCATTGCACCCCAAATTCCCCCCCACCTTTGGGTGTCCGAGATGAAGGTGATGGGACAAAAAGGAGCTGGAGTTGGGAGACACCGCGGGGGGGGGCAATTCCCAAAACCCGAGAGCTTTGCTCCGGCGCTGCTTGCCACGATCCGAAGGGAAACGCTTCCTCCCCATCGCATGATTTAGAGGAACAAGTTAAACAATTGCACATGAAACTTTGGCGGACGTCATCGCCGGAGCTCTCCCCGCTTCCCCCGAGTATATAAAGGGATGAAGGGAGTCCATATGTTTACCGAGAGAGACCATGGGAGAAACGAAAGACATTGTTTTTCCAAAGGATTTCTTGGCTGTAAAAGGCCTCCACCACCCTGCGGCTTCCCTGATGAAGGCCCAGCGTTAATTTGTTAAATCCACATCAAGTGCCCGGAGAACCCGTTGTTTATTTTTGCTAATTCAGCTGGCCGAGATCAAATTGGGGTTTTATTTGTTAAGGATAAACCTTAATTAATAAAAGCTATTTATTTGGTTAGAGCCGGCCGCAGCCTGAGGGTCAGATATGCCACGATCATTATTTCAAGTAAAACAAACCCAAAACGTCTCTCAACAGTTTGAAAAACGTAGAAACTTAGAGAGCTGAATTTATTTGTCTTAGGAAGAATTTACAGCTAATTCCCTCCAGGCTATTTCAACCCTTAAATTATACCCAAGAAGAAAAAACGGGGAAAAAAAATGCCATTCCAGGCGGAGAAGGGATGTAAAGGGTATGGCAGATTTGATCATTTGGCTGGGGTGGGGGGTGAAAAATTTAAAGCTTAAAAGGTCTTTGGCAAACTGCTCACAAATAAATGGAACGCGTGAAATAATTTAATGGCAGAAAACTGTTCGGGGCTCCGGGGTCTGTGGCGCAATGGAAAATGAAACACGTTGGAGGAGATGGAGCCTGGGTTTTTTTGCAGGAGAGGGTTGAACTTGCTCCCTCCTGGCATGGCTCCTGAAAAAGTGGGGGTGTTTGCACCCCAAAGCCAAGTGGCAGAGCCGGAGCCGGTAAAACCTGTCCCAGGAGGTGGTGGTGCACGCGGGGGGGGTTTGCAGCATCATCCAGGGGACAGACAGGCTTGCAGTCGGCCGAGGTGACCATCCTGGGTCGCAGGGACAGTGCTGCGCTGACACTGCGCTCTGGGATGAGCATTTTGCAAAGAAACCCCCCAAACTGGATGTCCAGAGGGGACCTGCCCCGCAATGGGAGACTGAGCACAGCCGGCGATGGAGCCCACCACCGAAAACCTTCCCAAGGGATGAGCTGCCCCACCGGAGCATCCCTGCCCGGGGATGTCGGCGTCCCCGGGGCTCAGGCGGGTGAGCGGCTGGGAGTTGAAATGCTGGTTAGGTCTGGCTGACAGCTGCACGGAGGTCGTTTATCGCTCGCTAATGGAGGTCGTAAGTCAAAGCCGAAGCCTCGGTGGAAATCTAGTGAAAATTACCTCTTTACAGCACTCAGCGGCTGCTGGGCGGGAGGCTGGGGGCCCTGCCAACGTGGGGGCCCCCCTTGGCAAGCCCCGCGCCTGGGCTCCGACAGCTGAAACCCGCCGAGTCCTTCCTATGGAAAACTAATGGAAGCACGGAGGGAAAAGGCAAGAGCCGGAAAAGTGGGCTTGGTCGGTGCTCAGCTGAACCAGCACGGCCCCGACCCGGCAGCACTGGGGCCGCTGCCTTTGCAAATGGGGCAGGACCAGTCAATCCCCAGCTCCTGGCATCAGTGCGGCTCGCCGGCATGGTCCAGGCTTCCCAGTGTCGGTGTTCCCACATGGAGAAGGGTTTTGGGGTGACTCCCAGAACGCCATGGCATCCCCAGGGCAGAGGGCTGCCCGCAGCATCACCTGAGGTTGGGCATCGCGGAGATGGGGCTGGAGGTTACCCAAGCTGCATCCGGCACCCCAAAACTCACCCACATCGTGGGCGAAAAGACTCATGACTTTTCTAACACACCAGGGCAATTTAAGGCTTTTTTTGTGAAGCATGCTGCTCTGCACAAAGCTCCTGCGCCTCCCTCTCCCCATCCTCCCCTCCCATGTCATCTTTCGTTATTCGGTAACGTTATCCCCCCCCGTTTTCCCCCTTCCCCTGCATTTTTTTTTCCCTTTAGCGGAAATTGTAATCAGTGGAAGATAAATACGCCAAAGGCGAAGGTGGCTGGGGGGTGGCTCAGGAGCCCCTCTGACCTCGGGGTTGGACAATCAACCGATGCCTCCAGCCGTGCCCCGAATGAAACCCCAAATTATAACTGACAAAGGCAAGGGTTCGGCTTTCTCCATAACCTCCCCGAGCTCTGCTTTGGGGCAAAAGAAAGACGGCAGCGAGCTGGTTTTTAACTTTGTGCAATTACAAACGCTTATTCCTGGAAGCCCATTGGGGCGAAGAACCAGTTTCCGACTCCTCCATCAAGGTGCCAGCGAATCTGGTTAAATGCGATTCCCGCGGACGGGTGGCAGCGAGATGGCAGGGGGTCTTCAGGGACCCAACCCATCCCCTTCCCTCTTCTTCTCCAATGCTGTAGAGCGCTTAGCGATGCTCATTTTAGGAAAGCTGATTTGGGGTTATTAAAGCATCTTTGATAGAAGCGATCCGGCCCGACTTTGCACGCTGTAAACCTGTCAGACGCACGCCGCCGGCAATTAGGGTGGCATTTATCTAGTCCCACAAGCCTGCGATGCTTGAGCTAATGGGGAAAAGATGTTGATCCACTACCAAGGCTCATCCTTGAGCAGAGCAGAGGACCCGGGGAGGTGCCCCAGGCAGGAGCTGCCTCCCTGCAGTACAGAGATGGGGTGGGAAAATGAACATAGCAGAGAATTGAGCTGGAAAGCAAAGGTTTCTGTGGGGGACTGGGGAGCTCTGAGCTACACTGGGGTGCAGCGTGTTTTAGGGGAGGTGTGAGTAGTTTTGGAAGGGGTTTTGGCCAACAGCATCCTCTGAGAAGCTTCCTGGAGCATCCCACACGATTTTGTGGTCAGGAGAAGGTCCCTCCATTAAAACCAGCAACAGGGGCTGAAAAAAATGTCCCAAGCCAGGCACAGTCCAGGGCTTGCAGTTCTCCAAACACCCAGGAACTGCCGGCACCCAGACACATCCTGACCCAAATCTGGTCTTAAATCTCCATCCCAGCACACCGGCCAGCCCTATACAGGAATTGCTTGGCTCTGCTCAGCTCCCGTGGCCATTTAGCTCTTGCCTCCACAGGTTTGGGGAGATAGAAACCAGCCAGAAATGGGGCCAGATCCTACGGAGCTGGATTGAGAGTTAATTTAAGAAACTTTTCCTCCTCCTCCTTGCTGCCAGCCAAATTAGAGTGGGTGAGAGAAAACATCACTTACGGAAAAGTCCTATAGCCAGATTTTAAAAAGGGGACAAAACCGAAGCGGGTTTGTAAATGTTATTTATACATTTACTAGGGTTCTGTTGAAATTATTGTTGGTTTGGTTGGGGGCATTGGGTGCCCTTGGTGACGGCACTTTTTGAACCAAGCCCCAGTCTATAATTTCCTCAGAAACCCTACGGGGTGGCCATAAACCCGCAAGGAAGCGTCTCTCGCCCTGTTACATCCTGTAGCTCCTTCCCAGCCTGATGGTTCCCGTTTTAGTCCCAGGCTCCTGGAAAACTCAGGGACAACCATGGCTGGACTTCATGTATTTTAATCCAGCGGCTCGTTAGCTCGCTGAAGGAAAACAGGACCAAAAAAGGAGTTTAACTAAAAGGGGCAACTGGAAAGCAGAGACTGGCAGAACATTTGAAGCTGCAGGAACAAGGGCTGGAGGGAATCTGGAGAATTTTATTTGTGAGCCTTTAAACACAAACGGCGGCAAAGGGCAGCCTGCGGTTTCCTGGCCAGGGAAAGTGCCTCAAACCTGCATGTATTTCAGGCACGGCACCAACCATCATCTCTTCGCCCAACTAAGAAGGTCATGTCCCAAATAACAAGAGCACGGGCTGTTTCCAGCGCAAGGGATGGTCAACCAAGGTCCAAATGCACCTAGAACACAATAAAAGACCCGGAGAAATGCCAGTGGTTGCAGTGAAGCCCTGGGAGGTGGACAGGGTTCCGTTTCCTCCCCTTCTTATCCAGCGATGGTCTCCTCTCCCCACAGTCCCAGCAGTTTGGCCCCGTCATGGTCAAAATGATGCATCATCCCTGCCTTTGTCTGGGAGACGGTGAACAGGGAGGGTGGTGGTTCCCAGGTCCCACCTCCACCTCCCTGCACCTCTTCCCAGCCCAAGACCTCTTCAGGCGTTGAGTCAGGGTATTGGAGGCACCCAGTACTCCCAGGCCCTGGCACTGGTCCTCGCTATAGCAAAGCGCCAGAGAAGCCATCTGCTCTTTCCAGGAGGTCACTGCCAGCAATGGAAATAAACGTAACCCTTCCTCCTCTGCCACATCCCCTGGCTTGTCTCGCGTTGGGGATCAGGACACGGTTGGTGGCATCAGTCAGCAGCACGGTTTTCAGAGAAGGGTGCAAGAAAACTCTGCCGTAGCTCTAAGTTTGGACCCTACTTCGGGAAGAAAGTGATTAGTCCCAGGGACAACCTGCCAGCAGATATTGGAGTGTCTCTGGTCCTCATGGCTCATCTCAGGATGGGACAGCCCTTGAAAGTGGTATACTCGGGTACAAAGGGACCTTAGGGACTTGATGGAAAACTTGTTGGTGGAGGTTTCATGGCTTGAATTATTCAGAATTAAGGTCCAAGAATGTTTTTCTGGCCTTAAAGATCTTGGAACGCATAGTTTCCTCCTGCTCAACAGCTTGGTGGTGACTTGAAGCAGGAGAGTTAATATCCCTTCCAGTAGATTTTGTTACTTGCTCAAGTATTATCTGAAAATGCTGCACATCTATTTAATAAGTATCAAGATAGCTTATTAGCAAGTATTTATTTCTTGAGCATATTCAGGGAGCTGTAATTCCTGCCATCATGGCCTCTACAATGATATAGAGCAGAAAACCCCAATATAACCCTGCTATGAATCAGAATGTCATAAAACTATTAACATTTCAAATAATTCCAGAATACTTTCCCACCAGTAGGTACAGATTGGATCCAGATGCTTTATTAACAGAAAGAATAATTAACCAGTACCTCCATAAGGAAGAACGACAGCAAGACGTGTTCCCCATGAAGCCTTTTCAGGCAGCTGACTGGGTATCTCAGAAAAAGTCTTCATAAACTTGCCTAAACCTGATGATATTAGTGACAAAGAGGAGATTAATCTCAGCCTGGCTGAGAGCCCAAGATCAATACTGAGAAACAAAACTACACCCTCAGCTTCATGTTTCCATGAGCCAGCAAAGCCAGAAATAAACACTGCAGAGGCTGAGCTCTACGAGGCGCAGTGGTGTTCGCTCCTAGCTCTGAAGACCAGGGTTGGATGAGCAGATGCTCGGCTGCAGTCCTGTGTCACCCTGGGGACATGCCACAGCACGGGCTTCAGGGGGTGCTGGAGGTGGGAGCCGAGACCCACATCTTGGAGATGTTTTGGTGCTGAATTTCCATCGCTGACCATGAAAGCTTGACCTAAACCCTTAGCAAGAGCCAAGCCCAAGACACCCTGTGGACATGTCCCCACTCGGGGGGAGGCTGTGAGATGCAGTCCCAGCAGTTTGGGTCAAGTGCTGCCCCAGAATCCACTGAGACTGGTATTCAAAATCAGGTCCAGATGTTTTTAGCCAGACATGAAACCACCACAGGTCTTTGCAAGTGTTGGGTTTAACCTTAAGCTCCAGCAGGTCCTGAAATAGGTTTTGATTCTCCTGGAGACCACAGGGTCGCATGTATGCTGCTCCCCGCAGAGTCCCAGGTGCCCGCAGGGAGCACGGCTGGTACAGAGCGGGGCAGTGCAGACCCCAAGGAGGGCTCGAGCCTGGCCAGGTCCCCACGTGGGGTTTCTCATGGGTCTGGCTCTCATGTGGCCTCTTCTATGCTTTCCCCACAGGTGAGAGCCTGAGCCCAAGCCGTGGGGCGGCCAAGAGGAAGAAGAAACAGAGGAGGAACCGCACCACCTTCAACAGCAGCCAGCTGCAGGCTCTGGAGAGGGTCTTCGAGAGGACGCACTACCCCGATGCCTTCGTGCGGGAGGAGCTGGCGAGAAGGGTCAACCTCAGCGAGGCAAGAGTCCAGGTGAGCAAAGGTTTGTGTGGGAGAAAACAACACCCTCTGCCTTGTCTCCAGGTGGGAGCAGGGACTGTCCCCTCCCTCATTTCATCCTGTACATGACCACGATCAGTAGGACGGATGCTTGGGATATCCCTGCTTGCACCAGGTCCCCGCTGACCACCTTCCCTCCCCACGCAGGTCTGGTTTCAGAACCGGAGGGCCAAGTTTCGCCGTAATGAGAGGGCGATGCTGGCCAACAGATCAGCATCACTCCTCAAATCCTACAGCCAAGAAGCAGCCATTGAGCAGCCCATGGCTCCACGGCCCACCGCACTGACCCCGGAGTATCTCTCCTGGACCAGCACCTCCCCATACAGGTAGGTGCAGGCTCTGGAGGAGCTGGGGAGGTGGCCACGGGACAGGCTGCCTTAGGGACCACCCCGCTGCCATGAGAGTGCAGCCCTGTGCTGATGCTGAGGACACGGGGGGTTTTATGGGGCTGAAAGGAGCTTGTTTGGCTTTGCTTTGGGAACCTGTTTCAGCCCTGTCTGAGCATCCCCTGCCCGCCGCTGAGCAGGCTTCCCTGCCTCCATGCATTTTGGGGCCAGAGCGTGGGCCCTGGTCCTTGCAAGGGATTCACTTGCCCTCGTGCTGACCCTTCCCACATCTTGGCAAGGGAGGTGGCATGGGTCCCTTCTGGTTCCCAGCTCTCTGCATGCAGCCATCTCGTCCAAAAGCTCAAGGCAGGGCCTCCTGGTGCATAGTTTGAAGAGTTCCCACATGCATCCAGCCACATAAAAATGCTGAAGCCTTGACTGCTCTTGTGGGAGATGTCTAAGAGGGAACGGCCAGTCTGACCTGGGAAGCCGGCAAGACTGCGCGGGGCATGGGGACTCCTCCATGAGCCATGCCTCATTCCTCCCCTGCTCCCTCCCAGCAGCACTGTGCCCTCCTACAGCTCCAGCGGGACTGCGACGCCCACCCAAGGGGTGAACATGGCCAACAGCATCGCCAGCCTGCGCCTCAAAGCCAAAGAGTTCAGCCTCCATCAGAACCAGGTGCCGACCGTGAACTGACCAGGGCAAAGCCCACCCCGTGGCCTCATCCAGGATACCGCGTGGAGCTCCTGTGCCTGTCCAGGACGAATCCACCGCCCGCTCAACCTACGTGCCACTCATCCAATGTCTCAGCACCTCTCCTCTCCTCTTCCCTTTTGAAGGTAGAGTCAGTCCCAGGCCGAAGTGGCACATAATTATAGCCACATATGGAGCAAACTTGGTTAGAAACTTGCTTTTCCGCACACCCTTATAATAAAGGCTATATATACACACACATACCCCCCACGCGCTCTTCGAGGACAAACAGACTTGCCAAGGGAACAAGAATTTGCTTCCAAACATGGAAGGAACTTGGACTATTGGATTTGACCAATTTGGGTATCTCGCCCAGAGCGCCAAAGAGTTATTGGGTCTTCTCCTCCCGCAGGGACAACATGTGGCGGTGGGAGGATCGCGAGCCCCCCTTTCCCCCGGGCTGCGACTCACAGCGCTCAACCATATGTGCCGAAACAGACCCAAGCGTTCACCTCTCTGTGCATCCCCAGCCACGGTGCTTGGGAGAGACTTTGCGAAGCCGATGGCTCATCCCTGCCCCAGCACCGTGCTGCCTGCATTTAGGAGCTGCCTATGTCAGTGGCATCAGGCTTTGTCCCTTCCCAGAG
The DNA here is from genome assembly GCA_013398915.1 of Dromas ardeola. NCBI lineage: Eukaryota > Metazoa > Chordata > Aves > Charadriiformes > Dromadidae > Dromas > Dromas ardeola. The sequence continues at coordinate 56,922 of VYZM01011070.1, read as the reverse complement.
GGGCAAGGAGTGTTGGAGCATCTCTACGGACTCGCTCAGAGCCTGTGAGGTCTCCCGTGAGCTGGGGGGGAACATCGCCGGTCCCCAAACAGGCACCGCTGCCCTGCCTCGGTGGGTTTGCCAGCGATTCTGCAGAGCCCCAGGTCATTGAACAGTCCCAGGGAAAGAGAAAATTGGAAAAAGCTGTTGGGTTTCAGCTGAGTAGGCGGCTCCCAGCACTTCGTGCCAACGGCAAAGCAGGCTTCGCTTTCCGGAGGCACAGCCTCCCCGTCGGCAGCTCCGCAGATGTGTGCGGGGGTCTGGGGCTGGCGGCTCCATGGGGATGGGCTTTTTTGGTTTTGCAGAAAGGAAATGGTTTCCCCCTCGTCCCACTCTGCCGTGCAGCCTAATGAGGTTGCAAGGTGGGACGTGCTGGGGGATGGACACAGGGTGGGCAGCCTTGCCCCAGGCTAATGCCACGCCAGTCCTTCGCCCATGGGACTGAGCCCCAGAGAGACGCTCCCTCCACGTTCTCCTGCCAATACCGCAGCAATGGGGCATGAGCCGAAGTGATGGAGGGTTTACCCTGTGGAAAAAGCCCTCTGGAAGCCAGACCACCCTTTCCTCACCCACTGCAAAGAGCCATCAGCCAAGCGCGGGGACAGCACCAGCTCAGATGGGTAGCCTGGACAGAGAAGGCACCAGCCCTACTTGCCTAGAAGGGCTCAGCCCTGCTGAGGACTGTAGCAGTAGGTCTGAGGATGAACACAGCAATTGCTAAGGTGCTTCCTCCAGATAAACATCCTCCAGCATACGACACCAAGGCTGAAAGTGTCCCCAGCACTCCCAGGAGCATCGTCTCCCTTTCCCACTGGGGCTGTCACTGCAGCCGCACGTGGTACCCAGCGCCTGTGACACCAGGACCCTCAGCTTCATCCCCGGCAGCGCCTGCCCGGGGGAACTCACCCAGCACTGGAGACCTGATGGGAGAATCAGGAGAGGAGAACATCTCCTCTGGCTGGGGGTGAACCAGCCACTCCAGCCCCAGCTTTCTCTGCTCCACCCAACGCAGCCCCCCAGTCGGGAACAGCCACCTCCTCCTCCTCAAGCACGGTGGGCTGGGAGGGGGCACAGCCTGACCAACACTGCCCACCTCATCCGGGGAGAAAAGTCACCCTAATCACCCACCCTGTGACCCCCACCCCTATTTCCAGGGCTGGCATCCCCCTCGCCTCCGCCACATTTGCCATGCCAGAGGGGGAGCACACAGCTCCCCAGACTGCAGCGAGACACCGCACAGAGACCTGACAAAAGCCAAGACATGCCAGGCCAGTGGGAAGAGGGATCCACTGCGGATCGAGTCATCTGCCATGAGAAACACCACTTGGGGCAGGAGGATGGGACTGGGGGGGGTCTATTCCCATGGAAAGCACAGGGCTCTTTTTTCGGTTATACAAGATGAAACCACAGGGATATAAATGTCGCTGCCTCTTTGAGAGCATTAATGAAAATAAACCCATTTAATAGTTTGCAGATGCCGTTTCTGTAAACCTAAAAAAAGCAGGGAATAAATATTTCTTCACTAAATATCTATATGTATATATATATTTGAAAACATTCGCTCCTAATCTTAGGGCCCCTCCTTCGCCGTGCTCGTGGCAGCTTATCGCGGCTTGTCAGTCAATGCTGAATCCTCACCGAGACGAGATACAAACTGCACCCGCGGAGGGGTAGCAGGACAGAGGGATTATTGTAATCTAAGCTCCCTCTCGCCCTTTCTATTTGTACATTTCAATTACTTGTAACAAGATCCACAGTGGATTATTTTTTTTTTTCCCCTCTTCTGCATGTCTGTGTTTTGGAAATTTTTGTAAGGTTTTTTGTAAAAACAACTCTTGTGAAATAATGGAGGAATAAATATTTTACTGAGTAGAGACGTGTCCGCGCACGTGACAGGGACGTGGCTCTTTCCTCGCCGGCCACTGCAGTTTCCACCTGCCTTGGACAAGCAGCACAGGCAGGGGACCAACCGCCCTGGGCAAGGGGACAACAGCCAGGATCCAGCCACCTTCACCTTGTGTGACGGTGGCATCTCACGGCTTCTCTCCAAGACCTGGATTTCATCCCAGGCTCCCAAACAGCAAGCGGTCCGCATGCCCTGGGAGAGGGGCAGGAGCAAAGGGGGAGTGTGTCGAGGCCCCGTGGAGCTGGGATGGGCTCCCGCAGTAGGGCTACTGGGCTTCTCTCTGGCTTGGGGACCCTCTCGATGATGCCCAGAGATGGTGGAAGCTCAAAGGGCACAGAAAACAGCCTGACGAAGGTCCCTGCATAACAGCTAATTGTAGGGCCTTGCCAGATTCCTCTTATTCCATCTAGGATCATGTGGGCTATTGAGGGTGGGGTGTCAGGGAAGAGGGTTTGGTTTGCTTTTCCCCTTCAAAATCCCACTGGGAGTGGCAGAGCTCATAGGGTCTGCCCTGGGCAGCTCACAAATTCCCCACAAGCAGCAGCTCACGTTAATGCTGGCCCCAGTTCACACCCATGGCCCTGGGAGCAGCACCTGCATTTGCCCCCAGCAGCAAGGGAATGGGCTGAGACAGGACACAGCCAGGAGCAGGCAGCAGAGCCCCTTGCTGCCAGGTTCTCAGGTCAAATCCAGCATGGTAAATGGGTCTGGAAACCTGTAAACACTAACTGATGCTCCACAGACGCCAGGGATGAGCATCTGTTACAGACATCCCATCCTCCTGGGACAGGCGCGCATCAACGGTCCCAACAGAGACCACCAGCATCACACAGCCCTGGGAGCTGGAAACGGGCAATGTGGAGGTCTGACCTACTCGGAGAATTGGAGGCACTGGAGAAATAAGGAGATTTTCTCCTACACCATCACTGCAGGCACATCCAGGCACTCAGACAGAGCTTCACTCTGTGAAGCACACAGACTCGGAAAGGGCTGGGCAGCACGAGCCCTGGGAGCCCAAATCAGCACCAAATCCAGCTCTTCCAGGCTCCATCCTGTGCACCAAGGCAGGCATTAACCTGGTGAGCTGCAGGCTGAGCACTGACAGGGGACACAGGCAGAGAGCCAGGCTGAGGGGGCGAGAAGATGCGGGACCTGAAGGGCAGCCCAGCCTTGCAGAGCCTCAGTTGAGTGGATTTTCTAGGAGCAGGGATCAGTATGGGATGCCACGAGCAGGACGGCTCCCAGAGAAAGCCCCCAACCAGCCCACAGCAGGGGAGCACACACCCAGGGACCAGAGCAGCACCCAGCTCCCCAGGGGTTTTCTCCTCCAGGTCTACAGAAATTGAGCTAAGAAGCAGCAAGGAGAAGGGTCAGATTCTGCACAGACAACTAGCTAAAATATAAGAAACAAAAGGGTAGAAATAAACCATCAGCTCTCAGATTGCAGAGTATCCCTCCACAATGCAGCCATGGAGCTCCTTGTGTCATCCCGGGGGCAGTGGGCAACTCCATGGACAGACACAGAGATCTTATCTCAGTGCCTGGAGCCGTGCTGGTGCCCTGAATCACAACTGGCCACTGGGGCTCGGGGCACCCCGCACACAATTTGCGGATCTGCTCTGTGGGATGTGCAGCCCACAAAACCATACTGACCTACTCCAGCAGCCACGGTGCCACACACCAACAGCTTAACCATCCCCATCGTACTGCTCCACTACTGCTTCGTAAACGCTTATTTATTAATTCAATAAGTGACCTGTAGATCATTAGGGTCAGTTGTCCAACCTCCTTCCTAGTCCCAGGCAGAGAATATCACCCAAGCAGCATCCTCATGTCCTCAGCATGTGGCCAATGCAGAGCATCCCTTTGGAGGGCATCCAGCCCTGAGTCAAAAGACCCTTGGAAGTGAAGAGCTTGCAGATCCCAGGGCAGATTCTTCCAGTGACTCATTACTGTTAGCTGCTGGAAATATGTCACTGATTTCCTGCCTGAACTGTCCCAGCTTCAGTTCAGCTCCCATTAGCGCAGAAGGTCTCAACCCATCGTCTGATGGGGTCTGAGGGTCTGCAAACCAGGAGACAGACAAGCATGGGGAGATGCAGCTCACCTGGCAGGGTCTGCACTCCACAGGGGGGGATGTGCTGGGGTTGCCAGCGAAGAGGAGCTGCCAGTGGAGAGGAGCTCAAAGGCTTTGGGCTACCTGTCCTCCTCTTCCAGCATGAAGGGGATTTTCCCTCCTGGGAAGCAGTCCATCACCAGAACTAATTTCTGCAGGAGAGCTGATCTCCCTCCATACACCATAGCTTCAGGCCGGGGGCGAGGGAAGGTTGCAAAAACATTATTTGCAGATTTATTTCCTTCCTCAAAGCAGTTGGTTTTCAACCAGCTAACTCCCAAAGGGCAAGTCTCAGCTGATGAGAGGACCTCACTGTACCCCCCCCGCCCTTTCCTTGTTGCTGACCCCACAGCCCGACACTCGCGCGTGGCTTTCTGACCGATGAAAAGTTGAAGTTTGCCCCTGCAATATTTTAATGAGAACAATTTTGCATTGTCATCAGCATCGGCTGCCACGGCAGCGAGACAAAACAGAGCTCACATTTTCCAGCTCGCAGGGATGCCAGCCTGGTTATCCCCATCCAGAATGAATTACACAGACATCTAGCGGTTACAGCATCCTCCTCTCCCGCTACCCTTGCGCTGAGCCCTTCTCCCTCTGGTGGCAACGGGAAGGGCCGGAGACCCTCCGAGTCCTGCTGACACCACCTACGATCTACAGAAACACATGTACGTGTGACAGCAACATGTCACCCCCCACAGCTGAGCCCCTCCTGTCCTGGGGGATGCGACGATCACCCCGAACTCTGCGCTCCATTTGGAAGGAGCATCTCCTCCCTGTGGCTGATATTTTGCTCATCGGTCCTTCTTTCCAAACCCCGACAGGACGCAACCTAAGGCAGCAGCGAAGCTTTTGAGAAGCTGGATGGGAGATGTCCGCTGGGGGTGTAACGCTCTGCAACAATTTGGGAAGGAGGGAGGAAGCAAAGGTTCCCTTTGCAGCGGGTGTTACAAAGCCAAGGAAGAGTTATTGCACGCGGACTCTCCGTGGGGCCGGGAGCGCGACAGAGCATCACGTCTGCCTGCTCCGGAGAGGTTATGGGCACAGGGAAAGACATGAGCCGCCTCCTCAACCCGCTCCCCAAGGAATGGCACCCAGCATCCATCCATCCCTCCCTCCCCGTCCCAAACACCTCAAGTCACCCCCCCACCACCACCCCAGCAGCCGGGCTGGGGTCCCCGTGGGCGCAGGGACCCGGGTCCCCCCCGCAGCCACACGAGGGTGCTGCAGCCCCGCGCAGCGCAGCCCGCCCTGGCCCGGGGCGGGTCGGGGGTGCGGAGCGGAGCCCCCCAGCATCGTGCTGCTGTGCTCCACAGCCCTCCCCACACCGCGCCAGGGGATCCCCCCCCCCGGCTGCCTCTTCCCTGGCTGGAGCTGGAACCCGTGCATCACCCATGTCGCAAACTGGGGACATCTCGCAGCTCGGCTCCGGAGCCGGGTAGGAAAAACCCCGGCCGATGAAGTTTTCCCCGTGCCAACTTCACCCCCATAAAATGCCAGAGAGGAGCAGGGAAACACCGTTATCTTTTCCAGGGGACTAATCTCTGCGATGTCCATACCTGTAGAGCTGGTTCTTCTCGCCCTCCCTAGGAGTCACGGGAATCCCAGCTCCTCCAGAGGAATGAGGGGGTTTGTGTGGCAAAACCCTACAGCATGAGATGAAGAGCCCCACAGCTGCTAGAGGAAAGGGGAGATTGCGGGAGGGCAGAGAAGGCCGAGTGAGCTGTGTCACGGGAGAGAGGCCCAAGGGGGAAATCTTTGTCCCAGATGCCACCGGGGGAAGGCCTGGATGAACAGGGGAGATCTGGGAAGCGGTGCAGGCAGGTAAGGAGGTGGTAAGCGGGATCCTGGGGCTGAACTGGCTGGAAGTACACGGTAGGGAAAGCGGTTTGTGCTGGGTCTCCACTTGCTTTTCCCCCACCTCCAGACACCTTGGGCTCAGCGGGGTGGAGGGAAGACATGTACTGGCAGTGTGAGTCATATTCAAATATTTAAGCACCAGACTTCACAGTTCTGCAGTCCCAGGTGGGTTTCACAGTGTTACCATTTCAGGTTTGAGCCAGGTGTGAAAACCCCATTGCTGGCACACACAACGCACGCACGGAAACCCACAGACTGATTGATGCAACCACCGTCCCCGCTCTCCTGGAGCTGGGAGACACCCTGGACTCATCCTCCCCCGGCACCAAGGCTGGAGCTCGGTGGGAGCTCCAGGCTTTAGGATATTGTTTGGCAAAAGGCAGGGGATACTTTAGCTCATCACTCACCCCGCACACAGCAAACATCACCCTGTGCCATGGGGAGAACTGGTGGCTCCAAGCACCTCGGTCCTGGGAGAGCCCTGCTAGGGCTGACCAGGCGGCCGGGAGCTGAGCTCCCTCTCTCCTGCCTCCCACAAACCTCCGCAGCATTCCAAAATAATGCTTGGGCCTCTCCGAAGTTTGCCTTGTGGGCTTTTTCTGTTTGTTTTTTTGGAGCCAGGAGAGTTCACGTTCCCAAGCTTTTCCCTGCAGCCAGTACAGCGGGGTTTGTTGGTTTTTTTTTTGTTTTGTTTTTTTTTTTTTTAAAATAAAAAAAGAAGAAAGCAGAGCTCTGCATGTAACCTCAGCTTCCCTGAGCAGGGCACCAACCCCAGGCACCGAACAGACAGTTTAGTCGAAGCTAAAGGAACTGGCAGCTCTGGGGGCTGGAGGGGTTCTGCACCCCCAATTCTTCCTTTCCATGCAAAAATCTCAATCCCAGCTATATCCCTAACCACAGCAACATGTATTGGAGAGAGTCCATTTTATAAAGCTGCTGCCTTTCTTATTTGAAAGCAAAAAAGCATGAGGGAAAGAAAAAACTACCAAGTGGAGCCATTTTGTCCATCTCAACCAGCTAATGCAGACACCAGTGGGACAGCGCTTCCTAAACACCAACAGCATCAGAAAATAGGGGGAAACCAGGGAAATGAGGCTTTTGCTTCCCAGCAAGGTACCAGCTGAAGGAGGGAGCTGCTGAGCTCAAAAAATACCGGCAGCTCCTTTGCAAGTCATAAGCACAGAAACGAGAGCAACCACATCTTACCTGAGCTTCTCCAGCCCTCCAGGATTTAAGCACCGGCTTGGCTCCGCAGGGAGCGAAGGAAGCTTGCTGGGACAAAGCACCTCGTTCTGCTAGCCTGCTCTGGGGGAGCTGGGATAGAGGACGGTTGGGGAATGCCAGGCTTTGTGTTCCTGCTATTCTGGCAAGGCAAACTGAGCATAGATGCTTTGCAAGCTTTTTCAAGCTCTGCTGAATTTAAAGGATCAGCACAAATAATGCACACCTGGAAAAGAGCTTCCTCTGCAGGGCAGGTGGGCTCTGAGGAAAGGGATGTCTCTTTTGAAGTCCCAGGGCTCTCCCGGCTCTGCAGTGAGGTTTAGCAAAGCGCTTTGCAGCTGGGGAGCCATCCTGCTGGGGCTGGACCCAGCTGCTACCCAGCTGCATCTGCTGCTCCCGAAGGAAGGATGTATCAGAGCACAATGATTTGTTTTTATTGGGAGTATTTGCTTCCTGCCACCAGGATGCATGTGCAGCAGCAGCGAAACGTACAGGGGTTCGGGACCTTGTGCACTGTGTGAGGCAGAAAAGGCTCATTAAGAGGGGTACGCGTTAGGCGGCCAGCTGGGGAGGCTGTGTAAATGTGAAGTGGCCGAGAGCAAACTGCTGAACCTGCAGGTCCTGCCCACCTTCCACAGGTGGGGGGTCCTGTGTCCCCCGCGGGAGAGCTGCGCCCTCTGCTCTGAACCTCACCAAAGAGCTTACCCTAAGGCCACGTCTACGCTGGGGTCAGGCGTTATGGGTTCAGAAGCCACCACCCGAGCTGGGCAAGGGCTGGGAGCATCAGTCTGAGCCGGTGTTTCACCTCATGCCTCATGCACGCAGGCGCTCAGCGAGGGCTCAGTAAGAGCATCTCCGAGGACAGCGGGGTTAAGGGAACAGCTTTAGTGCTTAGGACAGGTGGAAAGGGAATTTATTTTCTGCTCATTTCCCCCTGTGATCTTAGTAAAACTCTGTGTTGCTCTCAGAGGAGGCAGGATGCACTGAACAGCAGAGGCTTCCTCCTGCCTTGCTCTCCAAAGGGGTGCTCCTCTGCGTGCCGCTGTGGCCTGGACTAGCCCTGGGTGCTCCAGGAGAGCTCAGGAGGGTTTGTCGTCCTGTGATACCCCGGTCCCAGCCTCTCCTCTCCAACACAAGGGCTTTCAGGCGACACCACAGAGCAGAGGTATTCTCCTCCTGCCAGGCAGTTCAAAGCCACTCTTCTCATTTCCAGAGCTTTCTGAAAACACCGGCTAATCCAGGCTGCGCACGGCTTGGCAGCAGCGGACAGCAGGAAACAGCTGAAAGAAAACACCCCCAAAGCGATCACGGCACATTCCCCAAATAGCAACGGGCCGTTCTGCGGCCAGAGAAAGGCTACAAACACCGGGGGAGAAATTCAGTCCGCTGCCCTGGGAGCGTTTTCAGGCATCAGCAGCATGTGAACGCAGATACCACCCTTGGGAGAAAGCTCTGTCTGCAAACTGCAAGCCTCCCGTTTTGTGTGAGTGTCTCAGTCTTTCCACAAATCCCAGAGCTTTGTGCGAGGGTCCGGCTCTCTACAGGGTAAGCGATTCCTGTTGGCTGCTGCAGGCACGTCCCTCCTGCATCTTGCTGAGATGGAAAAGCCACAGCCGCTGCTGGCCTGGAGCTCCTGAACGCTGGCCACAGGGCGTTCTGGCTGGGACAGGCTGGCTCCTGCCTGCAGCCAGGCTCCCCGGCAGGGAGCTGCGTCCCGTGGCATGAGACGAGGCAGCGCTGGGAGCACTGAACGCTTCAGTGCCTTCATAACGTCACCTTGGAGATTTCAGCTTCCATGTTACGCTGCCTGGCAGGCACCTGCCTCCTGTCCTCCTCACGGGAGAGGGAACCTAAGGGACCCCCCTCCCCGCAGACCCACACGGCTGGGCAGGAGGAGGGCGGCGGTTTTATAACCCCCCTCTGCCCCCACCCACGGCTGCTGACCACGAGACTTCGTGGGACCCTCATGAATTTCCCTTCCTGATTTACGGGGTATTTGTGACCAAGGGGAAAGGGCAAATCTTCCCCTTCCCAGTTCTGAATGCAGTTGGGCCAGAAAACCTTCTTTCCTTCAATGAACCCCATCCTCGAGCAGCAGTCCGGGTGCTTTCCCTCTCCCACCCTTAGCGGGGGCAAGAAAAACCTGCCTCCGCATCCCCTTCTCACTCCATCGGGAGACGTGCCCCTTCTCTCTGGTGACTTCCCTGCCCAATTTCAATAGCGCAGGCACTTTATCAAGGCTGCACTGAGCATCCTTGGGGCACAAGTGGCCTCCCTGGCAACATACCATGTGCAAACACACACACACACACACACGTGCACACCCACACTCGCACACACACCACCCAGTCCAGCCGGGGAAACCAGCAGAGCACAGGACCAAGGAGTTTGGATGGTCGGTCTCATTGGGTGCTACCAGTACGGGATGGTGGCCAGGAGGATCTGCAGAGCCATGGAGAAGCAGGGCAGCTGCGCCACGCTGTAGGCCACGGAGCGCGTGGGCGCCTTCAGCCGCAGGAGGTAGGCGATGGTGTGGATGATGCGCCCCACGCAGAAGATGAAGAAATGTATCCTGGCCACTGCGGGACTGGGATCCAGCAGGGAGTAGATGGCTCCGAGGAAGAGGAAGGGAAAGATGTTCTCCATGTCGTTGCGGTGGGCTCTGAAAAGGGAGATAGGGTTGCTACTTCCCACCAGGCATCCCTGCTGTCTCCCATCCCTTCTAGCCAGAGCACCCATCCCTGGGTGCTGCTGGCCCTCTCCTCTGTCGGACGGGGCAGACGCAGCCCCCAAAAGAGTCAGATCCCCCCAACACACACAGGCAGCAGGATTCCACACCTGGTGTCTCTCCCTTGGGATGCTGCGCTCCTGAAGCTTGCCCTCCGTGACCAGGACACCTTTGCTGCGACGGATGACAGCTCGAGGGTTAGAGCTTTTAAATAAACAGAGCAAAACAAAGACCCCGCGAAGCTGAGAAAAGCTCAAAGCTGGTGTGGCGCCAGCATGGCACGGCCCCAGATGTGGCCACGTTACACAATAACAAGGCGGTTTCCAGACCGCGTTTTTTCCGGAGGAGAAACTCCCAGGATGGGAGGGTTTGTGGCTTCGCCCCTCTCTGTGAGTGCATCCAAAGGGGACCGGGGAGGAGCGCCCCGAGGACCCCCTGCACCTCCACGCTGTGCCAGCAGCACCTGCTTAATTGCAGCACAGTCAGGCTGGAGGGACCGCTGTGGCCATGCGATGACACGTTGGCACTGATGGGGCCAAACCCTGCGCTCCATCTGAACATGCGCCTGCCTGGGTGTCACAGCATCACTTGCCACCACCCACCCCGCTACCAAAACAGGAGTGGGTCTACGTAAACCACGTCCCTCCTCCCCCAGGGACCACTCTTCGAAGGAGGGAAACTGATTCCCAAAGCAGCAGGTTGTCCTCACCCTCCCACCGCCTCTCCTCGTTTTGTTCCCTTGCGATGAAAGAGCTTCTTTCTGCGCCACAGAGCCCCATCCCCGTGCTTCCATGGGGGACTGTCAGGTTGTGCCCTGCTCACTGGGGATGGATCTGTGCTGGAGAGTAACCCAGGCATGAGGCTCAGTTGCCTTTTCCCCATATGTCTGAAAGTTTAAGAAGCAGAGATGACTCCTTGATAAAAGCTGCCCTTGCTTCCCCATTCCTGTGCCCCAGGATGTTTGAATGTTCACAAAGCCAAGAGAAAATTTTAAGCAATTTGTTCCCTGAAACAAAGGCCAAGATGCCTATGGTGCCCTTCTGCGCAAGCTGAGAAGTGGCTGGGAAGTTTTAGGACGCTCAGTCACAGCTCATTAGTGCAGACACAGGCTGGGACAGACCTGGCTGAAAACTGACTTTGGAAAAGGAAGAGGGCTGTGTTTTAAGTCCCTTCTGCCCCTGGAGGGAGGTCTGTGGAGCAGGAGATGTCCCTGTGTGCACCTTGGTAGCAGCCCCACCACACACACCTATTTCCTCAGGCCAAGGTTTGCCAAAAGCTTCTCCATCAGAAATTTTCAATACCAAGTGCCCAGGTGTTTTGGAGGGTGACTGCTTCCAGGCAGGATTGGTCTCTGAGCAGGGAGATGGAGCGGGAGCCGCGGTGAAGGTCAGCTTAGCCCAACCTCCTCCCCTTCACTGCGATGCCCAGGGATGGGGACATGAGTGGAGGCTCCAGGTCCGGCAGCTGGTCCCCATCACCACATCACAAGAAATGACCTGCGCGCTGAATGCCAACCCCTGCCAGTGTCCCTCGCTGCCCCCGTCCCATGCCATAGCCCAGGCCAGGCACCGGCTCAGCAGGTAAATATTGCACCCGAGATGTTTCCATCCCCAGCTTCGCATGAGGGGGATGCACAGGCTATTGTACCCCGAAAAGAGCTACCCCAAGGGCTTTCAGGACCCCATTATCCCCATAAGGCAAGGGGCTTTCTCCTACCTGCTCTTTTCACCTCCACGGGAAGCAGTCCCTAGCTTAAAGGCCATGTCCCCAAGCAAGGCGAGGGGGATGAACATGGTAAGGAGCCTGCTGGAAACCCTATTTCAGCTGCTCTCTGGGTGTGATTTTGGGACAGCATGGAGGAATTGGCCTAGAAAAGTCACTGAAATGAGTCCTGCTGCTCTAGCAGCGATGCCTAGGAGGACTCAGTGAGGATGAGCTGATGAGAACCCAGACATGAAGGAGCCACACGCCCTGCCAAACCCGGCAGCAAGGCAGGGAGCTGCAGGAAGCCTTCTGCTCCTCCTGGCCAGATGGTCCCTGGGCAGTGCCAGCCCCTTCCCAGACACGAGGAAGGGCTGCTGTCTGCCTGCTCACAGCCCCTTTCCTTCCCAGCCCAGGACCCCCTTTGCCCTCCTGAGACAGCATCGCCTCTGCGGGTACCGCCACAAAACCCTCCCGCAGCCCAGCCAGGACCACGGTGACAAACACGTTTTGCTTTGGCGTCAGCCGTGCCGGGAGAGGGCAGCTGCCGGGCACCCACCGCCTCGCCCCACGGCAGCCCCGTCCAAACGAGCCCCCGAGGACTCAGAGGTCCAGCAGGGCTGGAAAGACAAACGGAAGAATGGGAAGGAGAAAGTAAAGGAAAGGCAAATTGTTGTTCCAGAGCTGAGACGCAGCCAGGGGCCTCTCTAAGAGGCAAGGGGGAAACCTCCCTCCCGGCTGCCGCTTGCTCGCCCCTGCTCTGCTCCTGCCCTGCACAGACCCCAGCGGCCTGGCCGTGGCCCTGCTCCCCTCGCGATAACACCTGAGAAGAAAACCTGACATCACCCTTGTTCAGGGGAAACACCTTGGGTTTAATTTGTCTTCCCCACGGCTGTGAACAGATCAGCAAGGACCGACCCTGAGTGCTTTTACTGCACAAGTCAGATCCCAGACTGCCCCAGGTCTTTGCAGCAGCTCTATTTATTTATTTTTATGGAAGTTTGTCTTTCTGACTAATCAAAAGAGGATTATGATTATTATTACTACTCTTATTTTCTTTTTCCTAGCAAGGGAACAGCTTGTTTTCCTTCCTCCTCCCTCTGGAAGCCTAGGGATTAGGTGGCACTGGATGTTTTTTTAAAGCGAATCTTGCATGCAGTGAGAGGTGAGCGGCGCAGTTCTCCCCCTCCCAAGCAGAGCTGGCGGCCAAGGGCTTGGTCACAGCAGGGAATGGCTCCAGCCCGTTTCCTGCACGTCACCAGTGATCCAGCCCAACACTCGGGGCACCTCCTGCTGGGTAAGGGGAACAGCAAACCAGGCCCGGGGCTGAATCAGCCCGTGTTTTACCTGCGAGGAACTGTGAGCCCCACAGAAGAGGGGGAAGATTCAGAGTTTGCCCAATTAGGGAAGCAGAAGTTATTGCAGTCATATCCAGACTCTTCCCAAATCCCCAAAAAGGGCAGCCGCAGACAGGACTGGAACCAGTCACACAGTTCCCTGTCCAAGCTGTGCAGGGATCTGGAGGGGTTCAGGGTCCTGTCGGAGCAAGGCACGAGGAGCCTTTGGGTGTGGGTACAGGACAAGCCCCTGGGGGCTTGCGGGACTTTGAGCATCTAGGAATGAGTTTAATTGTGTCAGAGTCGGCACCCGGATCCTTGCTCCAGCACACACCATGCTCCCTTTAAAGATTAAACTGCTCTAGCCTGCAGGGTCCCACAGCTGAGTTCCAGGCATTCAACCCATCTAGGTAATTACTTAATTAATGAGCCCTTTAGCTTCCCACTGCTTCTTTGCCAGCAGCTGCCAGGGATCGCCCTGTGGCGCAAGGGCAATGCCAGCACCGCCGCGTACTCGCCTGCGGCACCGCTCCACGTCGGGGTCCTCGCGGTGGTACTGCAGCCCCCCGTTGCGCAGCGCATCCTCCGGGTTCGCAAATGCCTGCAAGAGAGTCCCAATAATGTACGTGCTCATAATGTTTTCAGGATCTTTACAGGTAGAAGCTTTGCCCCTAATCTTTAATACCAGTAGAGATTTCTTCCTGCCCAAGGAGACCTTTCAGCCCCAGTTTCTCATCAGCCTTCACAGACACAAGAGCTGCTGCACTCCCATGTGCACAGTCCTGGGGGTTAAACCCTGCACATCCCGACGGGTTTTCCATATCCTCTGAAAAACCCAACTCTGCCCGCCAGGCAGGTCCCAAACTGGGAGCTTCAAGGGAGCTCCGGCCTGATCCCAGTCCACTTCTCCCCATGAAACCCACTGAAAGAAGACGTTGCCAACCGGCAAACAAAATGACTGCTGGCCCAGAGCTTACAGACACTGAGTGTGGCATCCAAAAGACAACCGAGACTGACAGATTAGTTCACCCTACCCAGAAAGAATATTCCCTGGCTGGCTTTTTGGCAGTGATACTGTGTGACTGAAACCTGCCCTGGAGGAATCAGGTCCTATACTACATCTTGCCGAGATCTATGACTTTACAGGTTGCCCAGAGAGGTGGTGGATGCCCCATCCCTGGAAAAATTCAAGGTCAGGTTGGACGGAGCTCTCAGCAACCTGATCTAGTTGAAGATGTCTCTGCTCATTGCAGGGACCTAGATGACCTTTAAAGGTCCCTTCCAACCCAAACTATTCTATGATTCTATACTAATAAACTTGGAAATGAGAAATATTTATATGAGCTCGCCACCTATGCTCAGAAGCTGTTCCTCAGGGACCTGGTTACATGCGACAGCTTCACTTCGCAGCCTGGAAAGGACCCTGGCGCTTTCTTTAATCATGTTACAAGCCCAGACTGTCCCAGGGCTGGAGCATCATTCAGAAACACAAGAGGAAAAGCCAAATCATCAGTTACAATGATGCTACAGCACAGGGATATCTATCTTTGTGTTTTATCTGAGAGCAGAAATCTCTCCCTCCTGCTGCACTGATGTAGTCCAAAACTCCTCAAATACTTTAAAACAGATTTTACAGACAGCCGAGTTTTGCCACAAGTTCAGTTTGGGTTGCAGGCGATAAAAGGTCTGGTTAACCCATGGTCCGCCTGTATTTCCCCCCGTGTCCAAGAACCGCTTCCTCCAGCTATTGTTTTTATTCTCCATGACTTTCTGCTCTCCTGGAGCACTCACACAGTGATTCAGCCTCCGAAAGCATAAAAGCTTTCTCTTACACTGCAAGAAAAAAAAACATTGCAATAATTTGTTCTTAAACCTTTTTCTTTCCCCCTCCTTTTCTTCCAGACATGGCAAATTAACTGTAAACAGTCTCTTTCCAGAAGCAGCTCACCTGCATGGCATTTTAGATCTGAAATTACTATTTACATTAGGATTCAGAAATTATAAACATCAAGCTACAGAAAGTAGAAACAAACAAAAAGAGGCAAAGAGAAGTGAGATATTTATCTGCCGCAGCTATGAAACATATTTTGCTTTCAACTTAAGTCAAAGAAAACTCAGCTTGCTTCAGGAAAATTTTGTCGGCCTTTACAGGAATAAAAGAAGAAAGAAAAACCACAGAAAGCCACGGAAAAATCCAGAAAGGGAGAAAAAGGTATAGGAAAGTAGAACGTACCTTCTTTCTGAGTCTCACTTGTCCTGTAATGATGGCAACAACATACATTTTTAAAATCAGGATTGTGCTGTAGAACATAAACGACATAAACACTGTGTTTTCCATCATTTTGGGGGAAGGTGCCGCTCGGTCGCCTGCAGCACTCGCAGCCGGCGGAGATCTTGCTTGGGCTGCGAGAGGGCTCTGCGGGAGAGGGGGCAGGAACAGCCATGTTTGAAGATAACAGGAGTCATCACTGTTTCTTCAGCGAAAGCCCCCAGTCCCCGTAAACCCCTTCAGGCCAGATGGGAGTAAATGACGCAGCAGAGCTGCCGGTGAGCAAACCCCAGACGGGGACGTGGAGCTTCTGCCCCTCACTCCCTGCCACCACCAGCTCCACAGGGATGCGATGCCCCAAGCCGGGATACAGCCCCCTCGACTGTGTGGGCCACAGCAAAGCTCAGCCTGGCCACAGCTCGACCCTCTGCCTCCCTAAACCAGCCCACCATGACCCCCCCGTCCCACCTCCCCTCCTGTTTGTGCCCAGAGGGACGGAGCTGCTCAGAGCATCCCTCGCCCGGCCGGGCACTGCTCACCCACGGACAGGAGCTGGTCAGCCCTGGGACGAAGGAGTTCGGAAGAAGGTAGGCACCTACCTCAGCCGCATCCAGCCCTGTGCTCCTGCGCTCCCTCCGTCCCCGATCCCACAGCCCACCCCTCCGTGGCAGTGCTCCCAGTACTCCCCAGTCCCGCCCAGTGTGGGCTGAGCGCTCCCGTGGCAGAGGCAGCCAGCCCTCCCCTACACAGCCACCTGCCGAGGGATGGGGCACAGGGGACAGAGCCGTCCCTTGTCCCACCAGCGCCCAGCACCGGGGGGCCTGGGCTGCCCCTGCTCCCCACAGCTGGAAGGGGAGCTCCCGGACTGACCAGCCTGGAAGCAAAACCAGACAAGTCGCCGACCGCAAATCCCCAAATCTGCAAATAGGAATAAACACCAGCCTGCCCTGCCCCAAAGACAGCTCGTCCTGGTTTTCTCCGAGAGGGTGAATCAGGGCAATCAGGTGTAGTTTTGTCCTCGGTCTAGAAAGTGGCATTTGAATTTGGAGCTGGCCTTCCCCAGCCATCAAACACCGGGGAAGAAAGAGTAGGATCTAAGCCTCTGCAGGCAGCTGGGCTGCTCTTCCAACGCAAAACTTTAACTCCTTCTTCCCCAGCCCTGGCCCCAGTGCTGGCAGCAGCAAACCTCCAGTGAGCCGGCAGCGCGGAGCAGATTGGAGCTCTCCGAGTTTATTAGCGTTGAAGGGATGGATTTGGGGTTTGGTTCCTTTACGTAGGGAAAAAAACAAACACAGAAAACCAAACCTGCTTATTTCAGGCAAATGGAAACTGTTGGAGATTGCATGGAAAATGAATGCTTTGAGGATGTGAGCAGTTTTTTAATTAACTGACATGTTGGAATAAAAAAAAAAATTGTTTCAAGCCACAAAAAAGCCTCAAAAAACAATGAACAGAGTACAATGGTTTGTCGTTTGCAAAACCATCTATCGAAGTGTTAGTGCCTCTAGGACTGGTTTTGGTCTTCAGGGCTTTTTAACTTTTTAACTGCCATTGAGCAAAACTAATCCTGTCCCTTCCAAGAGGGTCCGGAGTAACCCAAGAGGAGCATCGCACTCAGCCCAGGACCAGGCTCCAGTCCCATTGCTACAGACCCTGTTGCACAAGGACGGGTTTGTCCCCAGCAGTGGGACACTGGTGGCACCTCCTTCCCGGGCAGAACGGGCTATAGGAGCCTTTTTCCGGGGGTGCTGGTGTGAATTTAAGGCAGGCTCATGTTCTGGGTATAGCAGCCCTGGTCCCAGGCGATACAGAAGTACCTTTGATGCGAGCATGAGTCAGGTTATATGGGCAGATCCAGAAGGCTGGCTCCTGCTCGGGGAGCAAGCCAAGAAGGAAAAGTCACCTCTCCATCCAGACAACGTTATCCCACCAGCCCTGACCAGCAGCCGAGGGATGACACAGACCAGCTCCAGCCTCTGCCCCTGCAGTTACACCATTTCTGGTATTCCCAGCAAACGGTCAGTGCAGAGTCACACCAAGGCAGCTTTCCTGCCAGCATCAGCAGTGTGGAAGAGGTTTTGCTCCTGCCATGCTCAGCTCAGACATGAGCTGCGTGCTCCGGCCATCCCAGCCAAGGGCTGAGCTCTCCCTGTGCCCGTCCAGAGCAGACATCCTTCCTTCCACCCCAGAGTGCCCGCTCCAGTCCCCTGCCCTGCTCCCAGCCTGGCAGAGCAGGGCTCAGAGCCAGAAAGACCCTTCAAGCACACCATCTCCCTCCCAGCACGGAGACCTGCAAATTCTTTGTGCTTGCCTCTGAACCTCCCTCATCGCGGCTGTTCTGCCCCGATGCTGCAAACCCAAAGATGCCGCACAGCTCATTGCGATGCACCAGCTCTGCCCTGTGACATCCGAGTGTGCGGAGGGCCTTTGAAAACCCCAGACACTGGGTTTCAAGGGAGAGGTACTTGCAGCTGGTCACCACCACCCTGGCGTCAGGGCGGCTGCAGAACAAGCCCCAGCACAGCCCGGCATGGAGCTCCGCAGCCAGGCAGTGAATGTCTCCACGGGCTGCTTCCCCTGGCGTGGGAATGGGGACACCAGGACACGCAGCAGCCACATGGATTCAAACACTGCAGTAAGGGCTGGGGTGTTCACCCTGGACCCCAGCCCTGCGCTGCCACCAAACTGCATCCAACCCCGCTCACGTCCCCCTAGAGTTCAGCAGAGTATTATAAACACCATAATGCCGAGCATAAGCAGTTGATGGCAAAGCCACATCCCAAACGCTGCTCCCTCCCATCTTCCCTCTCCATAGCTGATAGGGAGCAAACCCGCAGAAGAGAAGACCTTGGTGCCCAAGGACTGGGGTGGTGCAAGGGCCAGACCAGCCCAGCAGCAGAGGTGAGACTTTCTCCAGCAGCCCCTTCCCCGGCTCTCCCGGGAGCCTGGGGCCAGGGCAGGCAGCCAGACCCTTCACCAACACATCACTCCACACAACACAAAAACTCCAGTTTTTACCAGCTGAGGATCCAGCCCGCAGGCTCTTCGGCAGCGAGACCTTTTTCCTTCGTGTACCTTCTTCCCCTCCGGAGGCAGCCAGCACACCTTGCTGAGCAGCAGGAATACACACAAGCTTGGTACCACCTGCAGACAAGCCAGGACTTCTCCTGCTAGCCAGCCAGACTTTCTCCTCCTCAGCATTATTCAAGCACTGGCAGGAAGCCCTGGACAATTTGCACCAGCAACTGGCACAAATTTAAATTGAATGGAGTGATCAAGAAGCACAGTTTGTTTAGGCGTAAGCCCCTGGGGCAGACCCAGGCATGGGTGTTTTGTGTGCTGGGCGGGCTCCATGGTGTATAAAAACCATGTGGGCAGAGAAAGTTGTTTTTTCCACATGTTTATGCATTTCAGACCCTTTCACCGTTTCACCGAGCTGAACCTCAGTGGGGAGGGACGGTGTCTGTCGGCACAGCACTTACGTGGATGGGGATGAGGGGCAGAAGCTGCCTGTGAAGGCAGGTGTAATGCTCCTGAGATCCCGGCTCCCCTTTGATTTCTCAAGTTTAGGGGTCTCACGCCATGAAGGCATCCACAGTCGCACCTTCCTGGCTTTCCTGACCCAAGGCAACACAGCTCCCAGGAATATGTTCAACCATCCCATTAATGTGGGCAGAAGCAGGCTGTTAATATTAACAGTTTGATCCTCCTCCGCGAATCACATCCTGCTAGGAAAGTGCCATTGCTCGAATGAGACCAGGTCCTAAGGGCAGTATGTCTTTAAACTACAAGCTGTGCCTTAAAGCCTTTAGCACAAGAGGTCTCAACCCAGGACAGGACCTACCCAAAAGCAACACCGCTAGTAAAAAAACAATGCATTTTTCTCAAAAGTGATTAATAAGAACCACGGTCAGGCTTTGAAAGATTTAGTCTTCAGGTTAGGCTGACCCCAGGAGCTGCGGGGAAAAGATGGAGGGGTTTGCTGGAGGAGGGACTGAACCACAGCAGGCAGAAGGAATGAAAAATTTGTGGGAAATGCTTGAGAAAAGTATTTAAAAGATAGAAGCCTCTAATAACAATCCTGCTTTGGAAAGATTATGAAATAAAAATCACCCTCTGTTCCCACATGGGTTGTTACTTATTTGATCAGCTGAATTACACTACAGTATTGTAACTACATGTTTTTCCACTATCGCTATGCTGGGGAATTTCCTGGTGGCGGCTACATGAGAGGGTTGGTTGTGCAAGAAATCCTTGTCAATGGAGCACAGGCACCCATGCCAGGGTGACACAGCCTGGGCTCCAACCTGATCTCAAAGGGCAGCAGATGCTTTGGGCAATTACAGCTCAGACACCCCGAAGTTTTCCAAAACAGCAATTACATCCCACAGCTTGGCCGGGCAAAGAGCTGGAGGGGACTGCTGCAGCCTGCAGGAGACAAGCAGGCGGATGGCACTTCTCCAGCGCGCTCCCACGTGCTGGGCGACGCTGCTGTGGGCGCCGGTGCCCTCCTTCCCTGCTATTTCTTCCTGCTTCTCCCAGCACAAAGCCTGGGAGCCTGCAGACATGCCCTGCCCCAGTGATCACTTGCCCTTGGCTGCACCCAGCCCCGGGAAATCCGGCTGCCCACAGGAGGCTGTGCTGCGCTGGCTCATCAAACACAGCTAGGTTTTCAAGTAAAGGCATGAGCGATTTAGCTGTTTATTAAAGAGAAAGGCGCTCCACCTGCGTTCACTCTTCCGCCTGCACAAAAAGTCACACATCACCATGACGCACCTTCTCCCCAAGACAAACGAAATCCCATTGCTTCACCTGGAGCTCCTTGTCCCCCAGCTCCTGGGCTCCTCGCAGCTCTTTGCAGCGTGCAGGGCAGCAGAAGATACAGCAAAGTCACTCAGCAGCGAAACCGCCAGCGTTAGCATCGCCTGAAACAAATGGGATGCTTCAGTCTTTGGCAAACTCAGGCAGATTTTGTCTGGTTTGCATTTTAAAGTGACTGTACTGGCTGGAGCTATCTGAGAGGTCTCAAGCATGGGGAATGTGGGATCAGTCTCTCACAAACAGTCCTTCACACTCAGAAGACCAGATGCCTGCAGCAGGAGAAAGCCATCAGGAGAGGCCTGGAGAAGGAGCAGGGGTGTGGGGGCTGTGGGTCTCAGGCAAAGAGGAGCAGAGGAAGCTGCAGTTCCTCAGCCGGCGCCGGGACAGGGACCAGGCCCAGGGCCAAGTGAGAGGCAGTGGCACGTCCTCCTGCCTTCTCCATACGGCTCCATCCACCATCCCTTCCTGCCTGCTCCCGGGCTGCTGCCCTGCTCTCAGCCACTCTCCGGCTGCAGAGGAGTCACTATGTCCCCTGCTGCTGGGACAGCAAGGAGACGCTAGAAGAGAGGCCACCAGGCTGCGAGCATGCGGGAGGCAGATTATTTTCTCTTATCCCAAGCCTCACATGGATTCACGCCTGGGCTTTCTTTTAGAGGAAAGAATTCCTTGGCTATGCTGCTCTGTGCCTTTAGGGATGTAACCCTGCTGGGAGAGCAGCTGAGGGGCCAAGGGAAGTTATTTCTCCTCTCCCCTGGTTCCTCCCTCTGACCCAGCTGGTTTAAAAGCTGGCTTTAGGCAAAGCTACACCTGCCACGGATGCCATGGGGTAGGTAGAAGACGGGTCAGGGCTTGGGTTGTGCGGGAAGATGGCATCTCTCTCACTTAGCCACACCACAGCAACTTGTGATGTGTTTCTCTTCCTGAGAACCAGATCCCATCAGCTGTAAACAACAGGCAAAAACCACTTCTGTTATTGCCCAAAAAGAGGGAGTTTCCCCAGCAGGCTTGCAGAGAGGAGAAACAAATCCTGCTGCCAAAAATTTCAGAATTGGGAAACATTTCCTAGACTTCAAGCATTTGCTAAACTACAAAGTAAATACAGATTCCCTGGTGGGATGCTCTTGAGCAAGAGCAAAGGTAAAGGATCCTGCGTGGTCCTGTCTCCACATGCTGTGTTATGGAGAAATGGGAATCAGGGCACATTTTACAGCATTAAGAGCACTGGCTCGCTAACAGGGCTGGGAGAGAAAGCAGATGTGGTCCCAGATTTCAGCCTTACGGAGACCTGACGTTCAACAGCAGACAAGCAGCTTCAAGGGGAAAAACAGAAAACAAACCAAGATGGCCTTTCCCTTCTTTGGTGCCTGACCAAGGGCTGTGATCTCCTGCTGTGCCGAACCACAGGGCTCTGCTCGCCCTCAAAGTGCAATGTGGTGCCCAGCTTAAGAACAGGGACCTTTTTTGGCAGGTGGGTACCTCTTAGCTCCTGGGCTGTTAACCCTGCTCTGAAAGCCAGGAAGAACAGCAGCCTTCAGAGCCCATTTTAAAGCCCTTTAAGTCCTGTTTTCATCAGAAAGGCATTTTCAAGTTGTCACAGAGACACGGAAACCTAGGACAAGAGGGAATGGAAAGGTCAGCGCTTCATTGCCTGTCCCTGACCCCAGCTGAGAGTGGCTAGACCAACCTGGCGAGACCGACTCTAAGGAGAGCCTTTCTTCGTGGCCTTGCTGTAGAGCTTCACCCACCACAAAGCTTTCCAAAGCAGAGCTTATTTTTAAAAACCCCAAGTTCTCTGCGTCCCCTCCATCACCCCTAGAGTAAACAGCAGCATTTCCTCCCCCCCTTCCTTATAGGTCATGTTTTCTAAATCTCTTTATCACACATGCTGATCTCCTAAATGTTCTCACTTCTCAGAGCAAGGTCCTCGGCAGCAGGAGGGTGGCTGGGCATCCAAGAGCAGCAGACCAGGGCCTCCTTGTCACGAGACCTGACTCAGACGGACGTCAGAGCTTCTCGGCAGTTTGAGTTTTTTTTGAGTTGAGTCACTTGTTAGCCTGTAGCTATGCTCCAGATGAATGCTAAAACTTTCCCTTTCTTTCCCCTGCTCTGGGTGATGCACAACATATCTTTCGGGCTTGCTTCAGCATCTCAGCAGCCAGGAGAAAGGTGGTGCAGGTCTCAACTCTGATGTTATTAATAAACACATCCCACATGCAATGCTAAAAACACCCTCCCCATAATCAGCTTGGAAAGAAGGGGGTAATTTAGCTGCATTATTCCATTGCCTGGAAGCTTTTCATTGGGTCACTGTCTCAGCTGCCCTCTTGCTCACAGTGGTGGGAGCAGTCACAGAACATGACCCATGCTGCAGTCATGTCCTGAGGCAGCAGAGCAGGAGATAAGGAGAAGGGAATGAAGTGCCTGGATGTCAGATTACATACCCTGTGCAATGCAACACCTCTAGCACTTGAAAGTTCAAAACAGTCAGTGCATATTTCCCAAACCCACAGTGAGGAAAGGGACGGGAATGTAGGACCATACAGCTTCCCAGAGTGATTCCCCGACTTTATCAAGACCAGAATTTGGCCTGAATGATGCAAGGAAGTAGAGAAACCTCTCTGTGCTACTCCACAGGCAGTGACACTTGGGCTAACTATCCTAAGATTTCTCCCCTGCCTGAATGATCCCTCAGC
Organism: Dromas ardeola; assembly: GCA_013398915.1. NCBI lineage: Eukaryota > Metazoa > Chordata > Aves > Charadriiformes > Dromadidae > Dromas > Dromas ardeola. The sequence continues at coordinate 34,231 of VYZM01011070.1, read as the reverse complement.
AGGTTTAGATGACTCTCCTGATTTGCAGCTATGTCCTCGCGTCCATGATGTCTGCCCAGAAATCTGCTCCACCCTGTGTTTATCCAACCCTGACTGCTCTACGCAGCCCTCCGTGAGGAGATTTGTGCTCATTACAAATATTTACAAAGCAGCACAATGCATCTGTCTAGTGCAGCACATTTCTGTTAATAGTGTCACCAACCCAGCCAAGACTGAACAAGAAGTGCTGCCCCATTAGCAGGGGAGAAGCTGCATCCAGGTGGGAAGGCTGCTGCGGAAAGGGCACAGGGACAGAAGGCTACGGGATGCTACGGCCACATCAGCAGGGCTAGAGCTGTCCCCTAAGGAGAGTTAGGCAACAGAAACGGGTAGGGACCTGTGCTGCACCATTACCATGCTGGGAGCACGTTCGCTGGTGGAAGGGAGCTGCTGCTCTTCAAGAGGAGCGTGGAGCTTGCCGCGTTGTACCAGCCAGGGGGCACACCACGGTTTCAAGGCAGTACAAACCCCTGTTGTAGCTAGCAATGGACCAAGGTTCTCTGGCCCCATACACCCTGGTTCATCCAGTCTTCAGAAGCCAGGGATTAATTTAAGCTCTGAACCACAAAATTTCATTCTCTTTCTTGCAAATTTGTTGCCATACGTGACGGTAATGCTTGATAATTACATGCATCAAGCCACTGTCCAAACTGTTAAAATTAAGTGACTTCCTGGGACAATAAGTTCCAAAATGAAACACAATTTAAATTAAGATTATGATAATAATAATCATCACCATCTTTTTATGGGATCTCCTTCCCCTCTTGTTCACGTCACGGAGAGACACGTGGGGGGTTAGGAAGAACAGCAGTTCTTGCTCAGCTTTGTCTAGCACACTCCTCCTTCGATGCATGTCTGTGAAATCACCTCTTACTCAGCTTTACCGCAGTCCCATTCACTTTCATCTCTCTTCAAAGGAGATTCCTCCATGCTTTTGATTATCCCAGTCATACTTTCTTATTTCCCTCTGCTGCTGAAGCAAGCAGATGACCAGCACATGACTGCCAACTCATTTCACCCCTTGCACTCCGTCCTTCAGCTCATTTTTCTTTTAAATGCCCTCAAGTTCTCACTGAGGGGTCTAGGATGACTCCATACCAAGTTATTTAGTACTCTGGAGGGGCTACTCCCAAACTGAAGGAATTCCAACTATGTTCTTACAGAAGACAGATCTGGGACACTCACTCTGCAGCCATCCGGCAATAGATCTGGCTTGCTCCTCTCTGTTCCTTTGGGGCCTTTCTGTATCCTTCATCACGGTCTCCTCTCTCGCTATGCTATTAGCATGGACTTAACACTGTTCTTTGTAGAGCACGTCCATTCTCCTGTTTTCAACTTATTCCAGTTCACTGTTGGCCACAGGGTTCCCAGCTTTCAAACACACATATTAACAATAGCTGGAAACCAAAGTCCTGCACACAATCTTTTATTTTATCTTTTTCTTCCTGTTAGATAACATATCTCCTGGAAAAAGAACCTAACATTTTCAGATCCCTTCCTGATCCTCCATTCTTATTTAACATCGATGAATCTGTCTCCATATCTAATGAATGGCAATACTTTCCTGGTTGTCCAGAGTGAGATTCAAGGCGTAAATTAACAGGTCCTCACAGAGCACTTCAGCTGGACATTGCAGAAATGAAAGAATTCAATAGCTCTCATCTGATCCTGCATAAACAGAGCGACACATTTCTGAACACTGAGACCTAGTGACAACTGCTCATTGATCCATTTTCAGCAAGTGTGTCGTTTGTCCCTCTGCAGGAACAAATACAGACATGCCTCCTCCAGCGCACAGGAAGAACGACCTGCGTGTGGCCGGACAAACCCGGGAGCTGGAGCGAGGGGACTGGGAAAGCCACCCCATGTGCTTGATGGGGTGGTGTTAACCATGAAGGGATGAGAGCAGAACTGGTGGCTCTCATCAAATTTATATGACATTTACCTGCCCAAGAGCTCTTTCATGCCCAACCTACAGAACCACCAAAAGGAGCTCCTGTACAGTGTGATGCTTTTCCCCTCGCACTGCAGCACTCAAGTCAGTTGACTTTTAGGTGGACCTCAGTCACTCAAGTTCATGCTCCTAAGCTACAAGATCCTCCCCAAACTATCAGTACATGTAGATAATTTTAAAATTTGCTCCTGGATTATTTTTCTTTCAGTAACACCAACTAACTAATCCAGAAAGAACCTAGCAAAAGCCAAGATGACATTTTTTCTATCAATCAGCTGAACAGAGTGGTTGAGTGAATTCATTTTGCATTAAGCTGATGTGGAACCAAAGTTACACCTGCAGTACAGGATGGGTAGGGCAGAGCTCTGTCCTGGGTGTGAAGGACAAACACAGGCAGGCTGTAGAGAACACAGTCCTTCCTGGAAAATGGGCCCGACACTGTCAACTCCAAAAGGCCACATGGAACAGGACCACCTCAGGCCCTACAAAGCCATTTTTCTCCAACTGGCTGCTTAAATCCACTATTATTTAGCGGAAACAGCTGCACAATAGCTTGCCATCTCAGGGTTTCACTCTGCACTGGAGTCCTGCTCTGAAGAGATCCCACCCTGGGTGATTTTTTCACAGTTGTTCTCAGCACCAGAGGCAGAAGAGGTGGCACACAGGTCAGAGGTGGACTCGAAAGCTCCCGATGGTGAGTCACCCAACAGGAGAGATGCCTTGGCTGTCCTGCACCAGCAGCCTGACATACAAAGCACAGAAATGGACAGACCTGGTGGTATTTCCAGGAAGCCTCCTCACTGCGGTCTCCAGAGAAATCACCACATCCCTCCTTGCTCAGGAGACCTCACCGCTGGTGCAAAGGTTTGCTGGCTGTCAGTGCCTGTTGTTCTCTGGTTACAGATCCCTTCTGAGGCTCTCTGACAAACCAGGAACCTGAAGAATCACTGCTGTCCTTTAGCCTTCCCTGGCAAACTGCCTGCTGCTCTTTTGCCTTGCAACCAGCCGGTAAGTACCGAGCCCAGCTCCACAACCTCCACAACCCTCCAAGGGCAGCCAGACCTGGCCTGTCCGAACAAATGGAGGAACTATTACAGCAGCAAGTAGTTGTTTTCGCCTGGTGAACCTACTTGTTCCTCAACGCCAACTGCTGCAGCTGATCAAAACCAGGCAAAGGCCTTTATTCAAGCATGAGTTGGAGTCAGAGAAGCAGGAATAACAGAGGCGCCAGTCAGAATAGCTGTTTTGCAAGACTAATTTTAGTGACCTGTACTTACGGCTCTTCCACAGTAGGTGGGTGAAAGAGCAGTGTGTTTAGTTTTGCAAACCCCACGCCAAACACAGCCTCTGATTCTAGTCCAACCCAAACCCTATTGAGCACTTTAAAATCTTTCACCTAAGGGTCCCAAAGCATTGGATGGGGATTTCTGCTTCATAACACCACCGCCTTATATACATTGGATGAAATACAAGCCACTCGCCACATCAGAGCCCATGACTGGAGCGAGAGCACAGCGTTACTCATGCCCTGTAATCCTCTTCCCGTAGCAATCCTCCCCGTCATGGAAGCATAGTGTTTTCTTATTTCATCAAGTTCAGGTTTCATCCCTTTCACAAAATGTTTATCCCTTAATTATTATTTGCAACAGAATTCGAGTTTTAAGGCAAAATATGGCCTAAAGTTTTCCTATTATTTCATGTTCTCTCAATGAGAGCTATTGCTACACACAGCAGACAGGCTCACACGAGAGCTACTCCACTCCAGATGCTTCCGAGCCAGCCTGGAGAGCAGAACCAGAAAGCAGGTCCCAGACCCAGACTGGAGCCCAGTCAAAGCCAAACAGGAACAGTCTCCAGTTTCAGACTCTGAGCTCAATTTTAAAAAGAAGGGAAAAAACCCAAAGGCGGGATTGAGGCGAGTGCAGTCCAAGTCTCACAGCATCCCTATCTTACCAATGAGGGACCTACAGCACAAGGTTTAATTCTCTTTCTTGCAAATTTGTTTTCATATGTGACAGTAATGCTTCATAATTAGACATGTCAAGTCCATTGTCCAAACTGCTAAAATTAAATTACTTCCTGGGACAATAATTTCCATAATGAAACACAATTTAAATTAAGATAATGATAATCTTTTTATGGGATCTCCCTTCCCCTCTTGTTCATGGCATGGAGGGACACACGGGGGATTAGGAAGAACAGATGATGTGACTTACCCAGCGAGGGGTGACAGCACCGTGACTTGACCCCTGGAGTCCCAGTGCAGTCCCCAGATCTAATCACTAAACCACAGAGGATGTCTGCACCATGAATGTTTAGTTTACAAGTCAAAACACAGTCTAACTGCCAGCATGCAAGTGCAACCCGATAGCCCATCCAGTGGCTCCATCTCTACCACTTCATAACATTATTCATCTTGATCTTGCACAACAGAGGCCTTGAAATCAGAACCCAGAGGCAATTAGGCAGAGCTGGCTCTTCCCCAGCCAGGGGTGAAAAGGCGAGGCTGGTAAAACACCGGTCCCAGCACCCTGCTTTGCTTTCCTCGGTTCTAGCCCCGAGGGTGCCACTCTCAGCTGCCAGCCCAGGTGGATTTGCATGGTCCATCAGTGGCTGCTGCTACTTATTTGCACCTGGCTTTAGGTGGAACCATTAGACCCTGAGCTGCTGTATCCTCTCGCCCTGCAACAGGAGACACCCAAGCCAGCACATAACACACCCACATGAGCCCCGGTGTCCTTGCAGCGCTGGTATTTAAACTCTTAACAGCAATTTTCTCTGAGCTATGCCTTGACCTTTTCAAAACTACATGAGCTTGGAGCGTGTCTATGCCATGAAAATCCATTGTAGAAATGGACACCTGTTAAGATCACCCAGCTACAGATTAAAAAACTCTGTTCTCTTCAAAGGCTGTCACTATGTCAGTCCTGGCATCGCCCGTTCAGATGAACAGAAACCTCTCATTTTTTTCCAAAGCCAAAGAGCTGCCTCTCTCCATCCCTTCTCCCTCTGGAGCACACAGCGGTCTGTGGAGGTACAGAGCCAGTTTGGCTGCCAGGCACTGAAATAACTCCCTGTGCTTTTTCTGAGAAAGGCCTTCTCCATCCATCACTGCTTGATGCAGTTGGCATGACTGAAAGATCAAACAGGTTTCAGCACCAGGTCTCACCAAATAAAGAGCAAAGAAATGCCCTGCTAGCTTGTGACCTTGCACTTTTATCTATAAAACATAGCCTTTCAAGGAAGTTCCCACGGGAGGCAAGAAATGTGAGACAGCTGCCTCCCTCACCCACATTGATGCTGTAGATCAAGCATGGCTTTAAACACCTCCTCTCACTCCTATCCCTACCAGGTAACACGACCTGTGTAGCTCCATCTGCTAAAAACCACTTGATACCAGATTAAAAATCGCATTTGTCTCCCTCTGCAGAGATTGTCAGCATTCACCACGGCCAAAGGGCTTCAGCAGCTCTGATAAACCTTGCTTTATCCTCAGCTGCTGTATCTGTCTCTGGGTAGGGGCCGTACCAGTGTAGACCAGGTAAAGCTCTGGTCTGGACCACCATTGCATCCAAACACTGTGAGGTCCCTAGGGCTGGTTATTCATTCTGCTTGTCCAGCACAGGGGGACTCTGGTCTCTGCCTGCAATACAGGCTCAGGGAAAAGGGCTTTACGGTTGACCATCCAGATGGGAAATCCTTTTCTCTTCTTGTAGGGAAGAACATCTCAATTGTGTTTTCTAGAGACAGCATCCAGACAAAAAAAAAAACCCTACATCAGAATTTTACAAGGGTTCAGACATATCAAAGGAATTCTTTCACCTGGGCAGATTTATTTGGACATGTGTATGATGTCCCACTTCACTCAAATCCCAAGCTCATCCATACCTTTCCCCATTGGACTGTCCCTCTTCACACAGCACAGCAGCACACACTGTCCCAAAGGACTCTGATTTTGTGCCACAGACAAGCATTTTCAAGCCTGCCCAAGGCAAATCATGGCTCAGGCTCTTGAGTAAAGATTTCAAAGACAGAACAGAATTGCTAAACCCTTTGCTATGAAATGCCACGTTAAGAAGAACTTTCATCATCTGCAAACCTCAATTTTCCTACCTGCAAGAGAAGGATGACACAGTCTCTTGATTCCCTGGGTGTTGCTAGGATTAGACAATGTTTGCTCAACATTAATGCAGATTTTGGTGTCTTGTGTTATTGCTACTGTCACATTATAGAAAGGTCAATGAACACATTCCAGTGAGTCAGAGCCTTCCCACAGTGTTAGTATCATCCTCAGAGTTTAGCCAGGCTCTGTATTTGGATAAAGCCCACCGCAATCTCACCCTTAAAAGATCCCAATGTACGTCAGTGGCAGCCCTTTCCTGTCCCTGCCTCATCTTTATTTTTAGGAAAAAGAGCATTTGGAAAATGATGCTGAATTTGAAGAAGGGAAAGAAAACAAACCCAAACCACTGAGCATTAGAGAACATCTTGCCCAAGTCAGAAGGCAGGGAGAGAAGAGAAGACATGGACAGAGATATGTTCAGGTAGAAATTAAACCGAACATAGGGAAAATGGAGTCTCTCACTTCTTCTTGTCCAATTAGAAACCTTCAGCGAGAACCTCTTGCAAGCCTAGTGCTTCATGTAAAACAGCAGTCATATTACCAAACCTCTTTCATAAAGCACCTGGAAACATTGAGGACCTTATACATTGTCCAACAAAAATGCAGATTTTTTTCTGGAAAAAGCATTGATTCATTGACCCTACAATCCTTACCTGGAAACCTCTTGCACTCCATGAACTCAAGGCAGGGCTGCAACACCGGTTCCCAGCACCCTGTCCCCTGGCTGGAGACGTTATGTTTCTTGGCTCGCCAGCCAGCTGCAAGGTATGCTGCAGTGATCAGAAAGCCATGCTAACCAGCCATATCCCAAATTCTCTAGGCTCCCTGCCATGGAGCTACGAGCTCAAAGTCCTGAGAATGCTGACTTTAAACCAACAATGCACAAATCAAACTGTGGCTGGGTGTCAGAAAATTTCAACACACCGAAAGCAGAGTAAGGCCAGGCAAAGCTCTCATCTGGGGCTTTCTTCTCTCCTCACCCTTGGCCTTAAGTACTCCATGTCTGCATCCCTTATCTCTCCCTTTGAACATACCCACCCCATCCCCACTACCTCCCCTACCACAATAACTTTAGCACTCCGAATTACTCACTTCCAACACCCATATCCTCCAGCTCATACCACTGCTCCCCAAATCCCTGCCTTCCCTCTTCCTGTAACCCGCCCACGTCCTTATCTCTCCCACACCCTCACCTTCCCACCACACCACTTCCACCGCTGACCAACACTGCAAATCATGGATACCCCAAACCAACGCTTTTTGACAGTTCTTCTCAGCTACAAATTTTCAGTACTTTCAGCTTGTGGCAACTGATTCAAGATGACCCACTGCTGGCTGACCACCACCATCCTCTATGCTGGTCGGGGGCCAGTGTGAATACACGACAGGATGCCAATTCTGTGCCCAGGGCACAGGAGGGCGTTGGGAAACAAGAACAACATGTTCATCAGCACAACACAACAGGCGACAAGACGTTGCACTGTGGAGTGTGTGTTGCAGGGTCTGTGCTCCACTTGGAGCTTCCAGACAGCTGTTCAAGGAAATTGCCATCAATGTCAGCCCCACCACCGCTATTAGACATCTCATCCATGTCCGGGCCCAGCTTGAACCCATTTAACTTGTAAGGGATAATGAGATAACAGCATGACATGTTGCAGCTGAAGGTTATTTAAACACCCATCTGGTACCTGTTATGCAGCATACATCCTATTGTTGTATAGGAAATATATGCCACCTCCCTCCCACATGGAAAGGAGAAGATCTATTGATGTGTCCCATGCTACTCCTTCTTTTTGCATAGATGAGGTAATTCTCGTTTTCTGTGCTGTTTCTAGCATATCACTTTGCACTTTCTATCTGCATTTTGGGAGATGTAGTCCCTTCCAGACTGGTGAGACCTTGTGAAATGACACAAGATGACAATGAAAAATTTAAGAGGGACGTCTCATCACCCCCTTCACACATCGGTCAGAAGAGGCTCCATGCCAGCTAGGTTTGAAAGCGTGGACCGCAAACAGGGAAACTGATTCACCCTTTTTATGACACAACTTGGCGCTACACTTTACTCCAGAGCGATTCAGGGGTGACAATCCATTTCAGTGTTTGTGGGACCACACTCCGTTTCTACACAGGAATGGTGAAATATCTGCTGAAGTCTGTGAGGTGGGCAACCCAACCTGCTTGCACCTTTAATTCACATGTACAGCCAGGAAAATCTACAGATCCCAGCTAAACAGCCTCGTTTCTTTATTCAAACTCTCCATCTTCCTTTATAAGATGACTTGGGCTGTTCTCAGTCCCCTGCTGAAATTGCCTGTGAAGCTCTTGCCCTCTCTGAAGCCTGAGCAGCCATGAGGGCTGGGTTGTGTGCTGTCCCAAGAAATCACGTTTCATAACACAAGCGGTCAGCTCTGCAGATGTGCGCTCTCTCCTCTGTTTTTCGCAGTTTTCTGCAAAAGTTGTGCCACCCTGCAAATCCTGGGCTAAAACCTTTGTCTGACGCCCCATCTAGCGTTCAGCACAGCCAAATGCAGAGGACTGCTGCATCGAGGAAACAGTTGACTGGAAAAACCCAGCATTTTTTCAGCGATATTAAACCACCTTTATGCAAATATCACTTGAGCTGACTTCAAGAGAGCTCTGACAGAGTCCAGGCAACATGTAAAACTGCATATGCCGCTGCCAATGCCTTCCTCTGGCCTCTCTGCAGCCTCTGGGTCTCCTAACAGAGAAACTGCAGGCGGAAAGCCCAGCAAGCCCTGCTCCGCAGGTGTTAACTCCTCAGCAGCCCAAACCCTGGGGCTTTGAGGACACCCCTCTGTAGGTGAGTCATCTGGGCAAACCACCTTGGAATAACAAGCCGAGAGTCTAAGCTGTGTCCAACTCAAGACTCGATGGCAGCTGACAGTGAGGACTCTCTCAAAACAGGGAACAACGGGGCTTCCCCGGTGCTCGGCAGTCGGCAGCACAGGGCGCTTGTTTCAAGTGAGACACCAAATCTCCAGCATGTGTTTTGAATAATAAATGATGCTGCTCCGTGCTTTCCCAGTGAGATTTTTTAAAATAAAATGAGAATTTCTTAAAAGTGCTCTTCACATTTTTTTCATTTAAAAAAAAAAAGCGTTTGCTGAGAAAATGTTTCAGTGTCTGTCCTTCCCCTTTGCAAACACGCTTCGTGAAGTTGTCAGGACAAAATATATGTGCTGAGAACTTGGTTTTATTAAAGCAGCTTTCCGACACGTTCAGTCCTGTGAGTCGCTCTGTGATGCTAGGTGCACAACCCGCTCTGAACTAAGCCCAAACCAAGCATCACCATGTTCTTGGTTAATCACCAGACCAATTAGCACCTTGGTTAAGATGCAGTGAGGTTCCAATCCTGCTCCCCTCAGAGCTGGGATTGTTCTGATGAAACTCTCACTCTAGCCATGCAGAGACACCCTGCTCACAACACTTCCAGATCTCAAGGAGCAGTGTGATAAGTCTGTTAACTCATTAACACCTCCAGCTTACAGGAGACTTGGCTTCCATCCTGACGAACAGCCTGGGGCCCCACGCTTCAGGAAGTTACTCTACAACTTCTGTTTCACTTTCCTTTCCTGCTGAGCCAGGCTGGCTTTCAGTTCCCGCCATGAAGCTTATGAATGCTGCTGTATTCTTTATTCTTGTGCCCACTTTGACGCCAGCTTTGGACCCTCTCAGCACTTCAGTCTTCATGGGTGGTGCTGCTGTCGCTTGGCAGCTCCTCTCCCCTCACTCCTGGCTCAAGTGCAGTCTCCTGGAGTGCTGCAATATGAAGGACACGCTGAATTTATCAGGTAAGGCAGCGGCAAGGGCACCCTGAGCCAAGTTGTCAGTGAGACCAGCTGATGGTCCTTCCCAGGGTGGTCAGGGCTTCCTTTTTCACGCCAGTATCCTTTGGGATGGTTGTGGAAAGGTAAGAGATACCGCCCACAGTGGCTCTACAAGGCAAAGGCTGTACTAAACTAATATTGCTTATCCCACAAGTGGTCACGTACCCTGCTTCTCATGGCAGCATCTTCCTTGCTGGTGTCTTGGTTTATATTGGCAGAAGGAGGCAAAATTCTGGAGGTGAATTCAAGGCTCAGAGCTAAAGAAATAATCCCACATCTTCTTCAGACGGACACCCCAGCGGTATCCCACATCCCAGTCGGTGGTCACCTATAATACATGTCAAATGAGTAGCAATTAGTGGTAGGTCTAGATCCAAAGCACGTTGCCTCACTTCCCTGAGACAAGCAGGCTGGCAGTCCCCAGCGACTGGGGAAGAAAGGGTTGTTTCACCCTGCCTGCAGGGAACTAGTTCATAGTCTGAAAAAGAGCTTATGTGACCTTTTAACCATAAACTCCTGATCCTGCCACCTGGAAATCCCCCTTCCCCTTGCCATGGGATTACAAATATTGCTTCATTTCAGTGCTAGGCCACAGATTGCAAAAGAAATCCTCAACTGCTGGAGACCTGCATACCTCCAGGTACTTCAATATGTCACTTCCTACCAGCTCTGGATCTGCTGCTTACAAACAGACTGTTTCTAGTACTTTAGCCACTGAAACACCAGTTGTGGTACTTTTTAAGAGAACTTTCTATAGCAACAGAAGCACATTTTTCTATGAATGCGAGGTATGCTAGATGCCACAAAAACCGTTAACGAGAATTTAGCACATGCAGTGAACAAGCCTCTGCAAATACAGTAGATCCCATCCCAGGACTTTATAGGAGGCAGTAGCCACAATACCGCTGGGACTCCTGCCTATCTCATACTAACTGCTTGCTTCCCATAAATGCCATCGAGAGTCTGATTCATGAGTTTTCTCTTCAGTTGGATTCTCTGCAGATTCACAATCTCGTCATGGCCGGAGGGCAGCGAACATTTGTTCTCCCTGATGGTCGTTCAAGCTGCAACAAAAAAAAAAAGAAAAAAAAGGAGGAATAATATGGCATTTTCTGATTCTTCTCTCCCCTTATTCCTTCAGTTATAAAGATGGATTTGGACCGAAAAGTCTTTGGCCAGCATCTTGCTATCCAGATAGTTCTGAGAGCTCTGAGTGCAAATATGCACTTCAAACGGCCCAGGAAGCCCCTGGTGATGTCCTTCCACGGCTGGACTGGAACAGGCAAAACGTTTGTCAGCAGCATCATTGCAGAAAACCTCTATCAGCTTAATATACCACGACGGAGGTTTGTCCACCACTTCAGCACAGTACTGCACTTCCCACACCTTTCACATGTCCATCTCTATAAGGTACTTCCAACTTTATCTGACTTTCTCCAATTTATCTGCAACTGTGAGTGCAAATCCCAGATAATTTTGCCTCTATCTCACAGGAGCAGCTGCAGAATTGGATTCGGGGCAATGTCAGTGCCTGTCCAAGGTCCCTTTTTATCTTCTCTGAAATGGATCAGATGCCACATGGCCTGATAGACTCTATCATGCCATTCCTTGGCTACCATGAAGAGATCGATGGTGTTTATTATGGCAAGGCGATCTTCATCTTTCTGAAGTAAGGAAAGCCAAAAGTAAATTACAGTCCCACAGAATCAGCAGGGACAAAGGGAGTAACAGCTGCTGGTAGGTTTGTTGCTGTCTGCAGCGTGGCTGAGCAGCTCAAGGTCCCTTGCTGCCTGTCTTTACAGACATGTTGTCAACGAGCGTGCCCAGCCATCGTGTCAGCCAGATCTCACTGTATAAAGAGAAGTGAGCTGTCCCAGCACTGAAAAGGCTCCCATTCCTCCAGTGAATGGGAAACGGACAAGTATCTATGGTGGCTTCCAAAAGTGCTGGAGATGCCACTTCCACAGTGGTCAGTAAATATGTTTTCTCCAGCTCTATAATCCCACTGTTAGGCAGAAAGTTCTTTGTAAGATGGGTGGGACTCCCCTAGGGAGCTCTTTAGATGCAGAGAGGGGAAAACTCACCTGCTGAAGACCACTTGCATACACAGATCAAGGGAGCACAGTTCCTCCAGGTATTATTCTTGGGAAATCCCTTTGCTGAGGATCACCCCAGCTCTAGTTCACAGCACATGACTGAAGCAAGCCCAAAGACCAAGCTTTGGGCTGGCGTACCTCTCAACTGCCTTTCTGTTCTAACACATGGCCAACTACCTACTTCAACCTGAGACAGCAATTACGACTGTGAGTAGCAGCTTGTTAGCGAGCCTCTCGGTAACACTTGGCAGTGTGACCAATCCCCTGGTCTGCTGAAATGACAGACGCAGTAGTTGAAGCCACTGTGCCAGAGGAGAGCTCATCCCATCAGACACTGCTGTCATTTGGGAGATAGCGTGGTCCTTGTCACTTCCCATCTCTGGCAATACCCTCATGCAGGGACATGTCACTTCCACTCCAGTGCAGATTCAGAGTGACTTGCACCTGACACCTGCCGAGATCTGAGCAATAAAGACAGCAAAGATACAGCTCTAACGAGCCAGTGAATCTCTTTCCTAACAGCAATGCAGGTGGAGATAAGGTAACAGAGATTGCCCTCGATTACTGGAGAAGGCAGAAGCAAAGAGAAGACATTCCTGCGAAGAAGCTCCAGTCTCTGCTTTCAGAGGAAATTTTCAGGAACAGAGACAGTGAGTACCTCTGGCCTCAGGGCTCAGTCCCAGGAATGCTGATGTCTTCTGCAAAATAATCCATGAAGCGGGCAGCAACACACTGGCCTCTGCAGCATTCCAATGGTAAAGCTCCCATTTTCTCTTCCAGGTGGTTTCTTTCACAGTCAACTGATCCAGAAGAACCTGATCGACTATTTCATCCCTTTCCTTCCTCTTGAATATAAACATGTGAGAGAGTGTGTCCGGCAGGAGCTGCGCGTGCAAGGGCATCCCGAGGATGAAGATCTCATCGCAGAGATTGCCTTGGCAATGACCGACTACCCCAGCGAAGAAAGACTCTACTCCAGCAAAGGCTGCAAGACTGTAGCCTCCAGAGTGAGCCTGAGCATCTAGGCACTATGAGACCAAATGCCTCGTCTTCTTGTTACAAGACCACAGCACAAGGAAGAACCGGTAACTCCCTTTCACCTCCCTGGAGCTCAGTCTACACACTCCTTGAAGGGCCTCAGGCTGTCCCATACCAGAGGCACCTTTTGTCGAGTTCTTTAATAAATAAATACATAGGACACCGCAACAATCCTGTATAGAGTACACAGAAGAGGGGCAAACGTGGGCAATGAGGTTTGCTCTCCTTGCCACAGAAACATTCACGGAATCACGGAATCTTCAGAGTTGGAAGGGACCTCTAGAGATCATCTAGTCCAACTCTCCTGCTAAAGCAGGATTGCCCAGAGCACATCACTCAGGACTGCATCCAGACGAGTCTTGAAAGTCTCCAGAGAAGGGGACTCCACACCCTCCCTGGGCAGCCTCTTCCAGTGCTCTGGCACCCTCACCGTAAAGAGGTTTCTCCGTGTATTTGAACGGAACTTCCTATGTTCTAACTTGTGTCCATTGCCCCTAGTCCTGTCACTGGGAACCACTGACAAGAGTCTGGCTCCATCCTCCTTCAACCCACCCTTTAGACGCTTGTAAACATTAATAAGGTCTCCCCTCAGCCTTCTCTTCTCCAGGCTAAAGAGTCCCAGCTCTCTCAGCCTTTCCTCATCAGGGAGATGCTCCAATCCCTCATCATCTTTGTTGCCCTACGCTGGACTCTCTCGAGCAGTTCCCTGTCTCCCTTGAACTGGGGAGCCCAGAACTGGACACAGTATTCCAGTTGTGGCCTCACCAGTGCAGAGCAGAGGGGGAGAATGACCTCCATTGGCCTGCTGGCCACACTCTTCCCTATGCAGCCCAGGACGCCATTGGCCTTTTTGGCAACATTCCCCAATAAAGCATTTTAAAGAGGAAAATCTCCCACTTCTGTGGCAAGAGTGTTTGCACCTTAAGACCTAGCATTGCCCTAATTAATAAAATCTATTAATAACTAACACTCTCACTAACAGTATCGGTCTGTTTTATACTGGCTATGCCCCGTGTATCTCACAGAAGTCACACAGCAGATCAGCACCGCTGCTCCTGCTTTACGGGCGTGGAAACCCAAGCACGAAGGGTTTCCACGGGGGTCGCCGTGTGCCGGTGCCGCTGATGGGCAAATGAAAAAGATGCAAAAAAACCCCAAAACCTCCCAACCTCCACACCGTGTCCCCACGCCATTTCTCCTGCAGGCCTTGGGCAGCTCCCCCAGGTTTGCTGGGCCCGACGCGCCCCAGCAATGGTGGTGTGCTCCCGAGCGCGGCCTGTCAGCCCCCGCCGCCGGTGGGGACAGAGGGAGAGGAGGCTCCCGGTTGCTCCCTCGGGATGGGGAGCGGCCTCTGCGCCGGGGTCTCGCTGGGAGAGCCGGTGGGTGCAGGGGAGGGACGGGGACAGAGGATGGGGCCCGGGTGGCTCCGAGGGGTGACGGCAGGGACGGGGCCCAGCTCACCCTGGGGGAGCTGAGGCGATGGAGGCGGTGAGGGTGCCCTGCGCCCCCCCTGCGCCTCCCCACCCCGCCGCCGAGGCTGCTGATGCCGTCACGCAGCGCCCCTAACGTCATCCCCATACACCCCGCTACGTCACGGCCCGCCGACGTCATCAGCCGGGCAGGGAAAGGCCGGCCTTGCCCTTCACAAAGATGGCGGCGGCGGCTACGGGCGGGGCGGTGGTTTGCCCCGTGGCGGCGGGCGGAAGCGGGGCCGGGCGCGGAGCCGCCATGCTGCGGGCGGCCGGGCTGCTCTGGCTGCTGCTGCCGGGGCTGGCGGCGCTGGAGCCGCTCAGCGTCAGCCTGGCCATCGGCGTCGCCTGGGCCATCACCGGCTACCTGTCCCACCCCAACTTCTACTGCAGCTACGTGGAGTGCTGCCCCAGCGAGGGGCACCGCATCAACGCCACCGGTACGGGGGGCGCGGGGGGCGGCGGGCCGCGCTGGGTCCCCAGCCCTGACCCGCGGCCCGGCCGGTGGCCGGTCACTGCCCGGGACGGCCCTCGGTGTGTCCGGCAGCGGCTGTGCCATGCTGAGAACCGTGCTTGGTAGTGGCCATGCTGAGCTGGCCTGATGGGTGGGCCAGTGACCAGCACCCATGGGTGGCCAGTGACCAGCACCCATGGGTGGCCATGCCGAGCTTCCCCGGTGTGTGGGGTGCACCTCTGGGTGGCCATGCTGAGCTCACCTGATGGGTGGCCAGTGACCAGCACCCATGGGTGGCCATGCGGAGCTTGCCCGGTGCATGGCCAGTGACTGGTACCCATGGGTGGCCATGCCGAGCTTGCCCAGTGCATGGCTGGTGACTGGCATCCACAGGTGGCTGGTGACCAGCACCCAGGAGTGGCCATGCTGAGCTAACCCCTGTGTGGCTGGTGACTGGCACCCAGTAGTGGCCATGCCAAGCCTGCCCAGTGCATGGCTGGTGACTGACACCCGTTGGTGGCCATGCTGAGCTTGCCTGGTGCGTGGCCAGTGACCGGCACCCATTGGTGGCCATGCGATGCCGAGCTCTCCCTCTCCCTGCAGCGCTGAGGGCGCAGCTGGACGCCAAGCTCTTCGGGCAGCACCTGGCCAAGGATGTGGTGCTGAAGGCGGTGATGGGCTTCACCAACAACCCCAGCCCCAAGAAGCCGCTGACGCTCTCGCTCCACGGCTGGGCCGGCACCGGCAAGAACTTCCTCAGCCAGATCCTGGCGGAGCACGTCCACCCTGCCGGACTGCGCAGCAAGTTTGTCCATCTCTTCCTAGCCACCCTGCACTTCCCCCACCAGGAGAAAGTCAAGCTCTACAAGGTGAGGAGGGGACGCAAGGTTACCCCGAGTCCCTAAATCCCCTAGTACGGGGGTGGGTGCTGCACAAGCTCCCCCAGATACCTAACAACTGGAGGTGTACAGCTGGGTGTTTCCAAAGTTGGTGCTCAGGAGAGGTGGAGGAGGAAATGCATTCAGAAAGTGAAAGAGAAAGGCGCCAAAATGCCAAGAAATGCAAACTGAGACTAATTTCCTAGTGCTGTCCTCTCACTGATGCTATCTGCTGATTCCTGCGGTGCTTACTGTTAGGAGAGAATCCCATCATTAAAACTGCACGTACTGGTTGGCTGGGAGGGAGGGACTTTCTCCATAGCGGCACCTGCGGTGCTGTGTTTTGCCTTTGTGGCCCAAACAACGTCGATAACGCAGTGCTGTTTTGGCTGTTACTGAACAGTGCTTGCACAGCCTCAAAACTTGCTTTTTTTCCCCCACTCATAGCGAGTGGGGTGGGCCGGGGTGGGCAAGAGTTTGGGAGGGGGCACAGCTGGGACAGCTGACCCCAGTCAGCCACAGGGACATTCCGTACTGTATGCTGTCATGCTCAGCAATAAAAACTGGGGGAAAAGAAGAAAAAGTGGGGGGTGTTGGCTTCCAAGGTGTTCTGACACTGTCTGGGCATGCGTCTGCATGTGGCAGGGGACATAAATGATTCCTTTTGCTTGTTTTTTCCCTCTTGCCATCACCTATCAAAATGTCTGTGAGTTTTCTCGCTTTTATTCTTCCTCCTCTCTCGCCCCTCCTGCTGGGGGGCTTGGCTGCTGGCCGGGACAACCCACCACGCACTATGCAATGAGGAAACGTAGCCCACATGAGAGATTTTTCAAGGGACTTCATTCCTTGACATTAGAGTTCTGATCTTCCTGTTTGAAGGTACCCAAAACTGCTAAGATGTGGTTTCCGTACAAAAAAGGAAACACCGATTATTTTTTTTTTTTTTCAAAATGAACAAAAAAGTAGCTTTCTTTTCTTTAAGATTTACCATCTCAGCCTGGTTTCTGTGCCTCACCATACACAAAGCAGAAAGAATGAGAAAGTCTCTCATCTGTGAGCAGGAAAAGAATTCGTATTTAAATTGTGTCACATGTTAAAGGGATGAGTCACAGAGTTTATGGTCCTCTCTCCAGGAAAAAGTATAACCATCGTGTGTGTAATTTTGACACTTGAAAGGGTGTCCCTAGAGGCTGTCACATACAAATATTTTGCAGCACATCCCCAAGAGACCTAGTTTTTTAGTGTTTTTCAACCTCTTGTTCCAGGAGCAGCTACAGAACTGGATTCGGGGCAATGTCAGTGCCTGTCCCCACTCCGTCTTCATTTTTGATGAGATGGACAAAATGCATCCAGGTCTCATTGATGCCATCAAGCCGTTCTTAGACTATTATGAGCAGGTTGATAGGGTGTCCTACAGGAAAGCCATCTTCATCTTCCTCAGGTCTGTAGCACCCATTTTGGTCATTTTGAGATACCGAGATAAATCTGTGTTTATGATGTTCTTATGGGACTTCATTCAAAGAACAGCAAAAGAACTGCTCTGGAGCGAAGAGCTCCTCTGTAAAGACAGAGGAGAGCACTGTGAGCTCTTGCGTGGCCCGTGGCTGCAGTGGAGCAGGTCTGACGTGGCGCAGCCGACCACTGCGGTGTGCTGAGCTCACGGGCCTGGCCCAGAGCACGGATCGTATCTGAGCCCACATTCTGGGGAAGTTCTCTGCGATGGGTGCACCATGTACTGGGTCTGGCTGGGATGGAGTTAACTGTCTTCATAGCAGCCAGTTTAGTGCTGTGTTTTGGATTTGTGGCTAAAAACAGTGTTGATAAGGCACCGATGTTTTAGTTGTTGCTGGATGGTGCTTGCAAAGCCTCAAGGCCTTCTGTTTTTCCTGTGATGCCCCCAGCGATTAAGTCGGGTTGGGCAAGAGGATGGGAGGGGATGCAGCTGGGACAGCTGACCCGAACTGGCCAGGGGAATATTCAATACCATGTAATGTCACACTCGACAATAAAAACTGGGGTAGAGAAAGAAGGGGGGGGGTTCAGCTTCCCAAGTGGTGGTTCTTCAGAGACTGCCTGGGTGTTGGTCTGACTGTGGGGGTTGAGAGTGATTTCTTTAGTCTTCCTTGGCTTTTTTTTCTCCTCATTACCTGTTAAACTGTCTTTATCTTGACCCACAAGTCTTCTCACTTCTGTTCTTATTTTCTCCTTTCATCCCACTGAGGTGGGAGGGAGTAAGCAAGTGGCTGTGTAGGTGCCTGGGCTGCTGGTTGGGGTCAGCCCACCACACGCTGATGGCTTTTTAAAGACCTGGAGACTTTCCCTAAATTTTTGCCTAAGGATTTCTGTTTTAGTGATTTGTTTGATGTCAAGAAGATTAGCAGTATGTGTAACTGGCTAAAAAAGAAATTCTGCTTCAGTTGTGTCTGTACTCACCACCATTCTTTTTTCTTCTATGAATAGCAATGCAGGTGGTGACTTAATTAATAAAGCAGCCCTTGACTTCTGGACAAGTGGAAAGCGCAGGGAAGAGATTCAGCTGAAAGACCTGGAGCTCATGCTGTCTGTTGGAGTCTTCAATAACAAGAATAGTAAGTCACTTTCCCCAGAAAACGGGCAGTTCCTTTTACTTCATAACACAGGGTTCATCTCTTGACCCTGCCCTGCTTTTCCCTTTTCCCCCCATCTCCTGCAGGCGGCCTGTGGCACAGCAGCCTCATCGACAGGAACCTCATTGACTACTTTGTCCCCTTCCTGCCCCTGGAGCACAAGCACGTGAAGATGTGCGTCAGGGCTGAAATGACAGCCCGTGGCTATGCCGTCGATGAGAAGATTGTTCAAGCAGTGGCTGATGAGATGACGTTCTTCCCCAAAGAGCAGAAAATCTACTCTGATAAAGGCTGCAAGACTGTACAGGCCAAGCTGGATATCCATGAAGACTTTGTGTTGAGAGATACAAAAGCCAAGGGGTGATTACCCATCAGGTCACCAAAGCACTTTCAGAGATTTTGGAAACCTGTGCATTTGCACTGAAGCTTTTTTACTGTTGCAGGGAGTATGGTGAAAATACCAGAATGACCTGTGTGGGCTTTTTAACTTTTTTTTTTTTTTTTAACTTAACATCCCACTCTTCATCTCCGAACTGGCTGGTATCCAAATGTTGCCCCCTTTATTTTTCTTTTAACCCATAGAGAATTTCTGATGGTGACGCATATATAGCACTGGTTACAGCCTTTATTCTTCCAAGTGCTGGGATTATTAAGTATTTAATTCCTCTTTCCACAACAACTAAACTAGAGCAAAGGAGAGCAGAGGAATTCTGGGCAGTCGTATTCCCTGCCTTGTAGGTGGTCTCATTCATGGACTAGGGAAATGAAGGGACGTGTGGAGTGTCCAGGACTAGGATAGTGTCTGCAAGGGTGAATACCTTGATGTGTCAGTAAGAGGATGGT
The DNA here is from genome assembly GCA_013398915.1 of Dromas ardeola. NCBI lineage: Eukaryota > Metazoa > Chordata > Aves > Charadriiformes > Dromadidae > Dromas > Dromas ardeola. Next base: position 14,880 of record VYZM01011070.1, on the reverse strand, counting down.
ATGGTGGAAGGCTTCCTCCTTCACAGCAGGTTGACGATGTCGTGGCTTCTACAGAGGACCGTCAGCTATTCAGGGACAGAAGGGCGTGATTATGTCTGAGCTGTAGCATCGTATCGTATCTCCTGCTACAGTAATATAGAAAGTCATGATGAGATCAGGGAAATCTGTTACTATCTAGTAAAGAAGGATGGGGGGGAAGTAACTGCTTGCCCCTCTGCTTCTTTGATTAAAAAGCAATCGTAAAAGAAACTTCATAATGTTCTTCTAACTAAGGGGGCTAAGTGAATTTGTGTGGTAACTCCAGGGTGTTTGTCGTCTTTAGCAGAGGGACCCCATCTGAGGGATCCAACTGTTCCAACATACTAGGCAAATCTGCTGGTTTTAATTAGAAAAATCTCTTGGGAGGATTTGACTCTTGCAGCTTGTCAGGTTAGTCTGCACGCGGGCTCCTGGGCCTGAAGTCTGAAAGACCTTTAGTGGTCCCTCCCAGCTGCACCCAATAGCCTAGGAGTGGGTGATGCTACTCTCACCTTGCTTGGAAGACACTTTGATGGCAGAAGTTATTTTTAATAGTGTATTTTTATACTGAAGTGTAAGCAACAGCAATACAAAGCTCCTCCTAGAGAGCCACAGAGAAGGGAGTATGGGAAATAGGGGCAATCAACAACAATCCCACACTTCACTGGATAAGTGTGTTTTATAGTAGCTTTTAACATTAAAGAATGTCTGTGTGGAAGGGCGAGTGATGAGTTAGGAAGCTGGGAAAGATTGATTTAACCTTCATCCACTTGGTAAGGCTGTGGTTTAAAACTCTGTTGCAAGCTTTAACTCTTTCATCATTCATCACTTGTGGTCAAATACTGTAATGCAAGACAGAAGTGCCTATCACTTGGTTGACTGTAGTGTGTTTTTTAAACTGGCATGAGGGATTGGGCTATTTTTGTGCTGCAGCATTTACTCCCTCATGTGTACCTAAACTTGCTTTAAGATGTGATGCAAAACTTACAGGTCTCAATACTATTATGTTAATGCAAATTACAACAGAAAGCTTAGCATTTAAGCTCTAAACTAAAAGTGCCAATTGTCTTTTACAACCCCACATGGAATTTGTCAAATGTTGGCAAACTGTTCACACTGATGCAATCTCCAGAGCCAAATGCTAGCGAGCCATTAACCTTGGGACATTGGACTGTTGCTTTTCATGTGTAATGTTTTGCCTTTTAACTGACTTACTCATAGGTGTAAATGCTGCATCCAGTTGCAGGTACTCCAAATACAAAATATTTGTGCAATTTCAAAACACTTTATATTACTACTGTATTGCGGTTGCAATAAATCTTAAGTCACTTTTCTCTCTTGGTTTAAAAATTTTCAGCTATAGGAGAGTACTAGTTTATGCCGTTCTCAACCAGCTGCACTGCAGCTTTCTGTTAAGCTTCCTTTATTCTTAAAAAATTGTTTATAACCATAGATAAGCAGATTAAATAGCCGGTTGATATTAAAGTATGTTGAGTCATCCAACAGCACAGTAAGGCAATCAAGAGTTAAATGCAGCTCAGTAGAAACAAACACCTATGAAAAAGGCTTAAAGTCTGTGGCTGCTCTGCTTCATATTTATTAACAGATATCTCCTACCATACTGCCAGGCACTGCAGGACAAATAAGCCTCAGGTAGCTTGTTTAACCATTCCTCGTCTCTGCGCTGCATCTGGCAAGCTGTTATTCAAGGCAGCTCTTCACCTCTCCTCTAGCTGGCAAAGGCACGATATGGCCACAGGCGTTCATCGTATCTCTGTGGGCCAGAGCATCTGCAGCCTCTCTAGTCCTGAAAAAAAGCCAGTATGTAAATAACAGCCTAATTCAAGTGAGGTGCAGCTGTTGGCAACAGCTCGCACCTCACTCAACAGTCAGTTGTTCACACCGTTGTGACCCATGTGTTGTGCTGTAACGGTGCACAAGGAAACTCATTATGGAGCATATATGGGAAGCGTAAGCTGTCTTGTTTATCAGGACTTTGCCCTGTGCCTGCACTGCTTGGCACGCTTGACAGCTTGGCTCTTTGGCCCAGGGCGGCAGCAGATGAATCTCTAGGGCCAGGCTGCCTCTTTCTAGCAAAAGCAGCACATAACAACACTGCTGTATTTGAACCAGTGTCTCTAATTTTATGAGCACAGCATGAGATCTCGGAATGTTCCCTGCACAAGAAGGCTGAATTAAAGTAACAGTTGCTTGTACTGGACTTTGGTAAGAACAAACAAAATTCAGTCTCCAACTGTTCAGCTACTCCCACCTGGCCCATGGACTGTTTCTCTAGGGATCAGACCTTTCCCCCCATTTGACGTTTTCTTTTAAGTTGTCTATACCGGTTTCAAGTGGCCTATTAAAAAGAATAATGGCCAAATTTACCCAGTCACAACAAGACAGACAGACTGAGGATCTCAGCTTTGAAACCATGCAGTCTCAAGGGGAGGAAAAACAACAGGATCAAAGCTGAGAGTGATTTCAGGCACACAAATACTCCTTTTACCCAGATGCAGGAGATGCCCCTAGCCAAGGTCTGCTGTTTTCAAGGACAGAAAAGGTTAAACAGAGGCAGTCTCGACCCTTTCAACATCATTTCTACACCCCCTAGAGGAAGCTTCCGTCCACTCTAAGCCATCTAAGGCTACAATATAGTTAAATACTTGCTACCAGTGTATGTCAAATGCCAGCATCAATGCTGCAATGGCACATAAAGCAGAATTAAGAGTAGTTAATGCTGGAAAAGCCACAATACTGCTTGGTAGAACTGTTTCTTTTGATGAGAAGGTACCAGACAGTAGTAAAAGTTTATCGTTTTCACGTCTGCTTTTTTCCATTAGTCTGTCATTTGCTATAATCAGGAGGTCAAAGAAACAGATAAATACCCGAGTTCAAAGCACTCATTTGCTAACAAATACTAGGACTGATAATTTGCGTATTACACAACTTCAGAACTGGACAGCTGAAGTTTTACTGACCTTTTTCCCCTCGCAGAGAAAACTTCAAGATGCTGCCGCTGAAAACGTGGGTGGCTTCAATCAGAGCTTGCAGGGTGTTCCGTCAGTGGTACCACAGTGGGAGGAGGAGACGAGAAGCAGGGTTTTAACTAGTCTCTAGAAGACAAGTTCATCCTTATGATACTGTTGAGTACATATACATCTAGAAAGTCTGCCTCTACAAAAACCGTGCGAGTGTAATTAGTACCGATGGTCTAGAAGTGCAGTTTCCACTCCAAACTTCATTTGTTTCCCTTTCAGCCGGTAGCAGAGAGTCATATCTCCTCCCCATATCTATTCCCTTTGAACTCAAGAAGGGAGATACCTGTATTCATGCGCAGCTGAACACTTCATCCAGAAACGTAGTAAGTCTGTCCAAAATTAACATCAAATCACTCCATGCAAAGAACACCAAAAGGTAGCTAAGAAATACATTTCTGATGAGAAAAGTTTATTTTGAATAGAAACTGGAGTGAAAAAAAAAGCTTCTGCAGTGCTCACATTTAGAAACAAGTCTGACACTCTTCGCAGTAACTTCAGTTGACATATTTTTGTTTTTCAAAAAATGCCTTTGGCTGTCTTCATCCCTGCTTCAAAGGCATACAGTATTACAAAAACAGGAAAAAGGGACAACCCTGCAAGCTGGCCCCTGAATTCTACGTGTAGGTGAAGAGGAGAAACCTCTTTTCCATTTTCTTGGTTTAAAGTTTAGCCTGTACATGTTTCCCATTAAGATACACCCTGTCCATGAGGCTGACTCACCAGCCAGAAAGCACACTTTTCTCCCTCCTGAGATCACCCCTGGGAAAGCACGCTGTGGGCAACGTTATACATAACAAAACAACCCAAAATAGGAACCAACTACACTGATGCGGCAGTCAAGGATTTTAACTCACTTCCCTGTAATATTAAGTCCGCCCTCTGAACACTGTTCACACCAACGAGTTTCATATTCTTGGTTTGACATGCAGGAGGCCAATTTATACCACTGTTTTGAGAAAAGACAATGGTACCACACGATGCTGGATAGAAGACTCCGGATTTTTATAATTACAGAATCCCCCCCATTATCTTTACTGGAACCGAGCTGTTCAAGGAGAAAAGATGCATATCCTACTTTTAATGCGGTTATAGGAATATTCCCACACAAGCCAAATAAAGGCCTTCACAGACATAGGAACTCTGATTAAAATTCTCAATATTGTATAGAGATCATCCACATCAAACCAAAACCCAGTTAAAATGCGGTCATAATCTCAGTCCTTCTATACATGCCAACAATCTGCCAAACAGTTCTGATGATCAAGACACGATCCAAAAGGAATCTTCGGCACTGTCAGACACAGACCTCCACATTCACAACGCAGTTTGTTCTTACCTTGGCAATACAAGGCCGAAGTACTTGGGAGCCGTGACTAAGTGACAGAATAAAAACAGAGAGGCACTGCTGCTTATTTACACACCAGTTAAAAAATAATGTTCCTTTCTTTAAAAAGTGCTTAAAAATGAAATGTCCCAGGTTCTCCACTTTGTAATTAAGTTCAATTTGCTTCTTTGCATGCTGTAGCAATAAAGCATCAGAAGTCATAGTAATAATCCAGCTTTGCATCCACAGTTTTACAGCCTTTATCTGAATAAATTCTCTCCTCTCTGGGGAAGTAGGTCATTTCGTCAGCTATTCTGGTTAAAATGTCTTCATCCACAGCATAGCCACGTGATTCAATCTCCACCCGGACGCACATTTTCACATGTTTGTATTCCAGCGGCAGGAAGGGAACAAAGTAGTCAATGAGATTTCTATCAATCAAGGTGCTGTGCCAAAATCCACCTACAAAGGGAAAGAGCAGAGGTTTGTTTCTACTCTAATTAAACACTACCGTGGGTTGAATGACAGCAAGAGGTGTATCATAGCCTCTACAAACCAGTAAGAACTCACCTGTAGTTTTAGGGCCCTATAATGCACAGGTAAGCCCAAATATAAGCCCCTTCTCATGGTACTTTGTGCATAAAGTTTTGCACAGACACACAAATATGGTCCATTGGAGCCCAATAAATGAATTCTGACTGAATGCGTTTAAGCCTTGCTCCCCAGGTGCCAGGCTCATACCTTCCCCTCTCTCACCTAGAGAAGAACAGATTTTCTCTCTCTTACCAGCTCTCCCAGAGCAGCTTGTGTTGCTCTTTTTTTCAGAGACTGCACCTAACCTTTCAAAAAAATGCAGTAAGTTTGCTTTCGGTGCTACTTTTAGACCATAATTATATTAAAAACCCTTTTCACCAGAAGTCCTGTGTGAGGAAACCTAGGAAGCACTGGACTGCCTACAGCACGGCTGGCATGTCAGCTTGTTCCCCATAAATAGCTCCTAAATAACTGCCTGAAGGCCTTTTAACAGACTGAGCAAGAAAGGCTAAGTGGATTGGGGACCAAGGAAGTGGTTTCCTCATAATAAAACATTTTATAGGTTAAAGATTTTTCAGCTAATGCAGTATCTAGCCTTACTGTCTAGGCTTCTGTTTGTTTTCTCTTTAGCCCATTAGTACATCAACAAGTCGACAGCGTAGACTTCCCCCAACACATGCAATCCAACAGACAGCAAATGTGCTGGTAGCCAAGGTGTACGCAGGGCTCCTTAACCTTCATTTCATCTCAAGAGCCATCTGTAGGCCCCAAAACTGCATCGTAGCTCCTTGCTAGCCAAAAACTGGAGGGCCAGATCAAGTAGAAACCATAGCTGTAAAAAAATCCAGCTAAATGCAGCCCATCACTTTTGTGGAACTTCTACCACCTCAAAAGCAATCACAGTTTTACTCACTATTTTTGTTATTGAAGACTGACACAGACAGTGCGTTTTGCATATCTTGGAGCTGTATATCTTCCCTTCTCTTCCCGTTTCTCCAGAAATCTAGTGCCAGCTCTGTTATCTTTTCAGCTCCTGCATTGCTAAGTAAAGAGAAAACAAAGATTGTAGCTAGAGGCAGTTTTAAAACGCATCGTGTGTACAGAACAGCAAACCTGAGAATGCACTTCTTACCTGAGGAATATGAAGATGGCTTGTCGGTAAGACACCCCATCCAGAAACTCATAGTAGTCCAGGAATGGCTTGATGGAATCAATGAGTCCCGCATGCATTTTATCCATTTCGTCAAATATGAAGAGCGATCTAGGACAGATGCTCACATTTCCCCGAATCCACGACTGCAACTGGTCCTGAGCAGCATAAAAATAAAAGATATTCAAAGAGCTGTTTTGAAAAGACAGAAAATAGCACTTCTGCTTATTGACTTTTGCCCTGAAAGAGTAATTTCAATTGTGTCATTTTAACACTTTCAGCTTCTTGACTAAAACATGGTTAAAAGCTGTAAATAAAACTAACAGAATCTCATGCTGGTTCTGAAAAAAATTCAAGACACCAAGAGACAGGATGAGACAAGCAGAAAATCTCCTTGTGAAAAAGATATTCCTGTAAACATAGAAAAAAATCCAAGCCCACAGTAGGACAAAGGGCAGGTACCACCAAGGAACAGCAACACACAGCAAAGTCCTAACAAGTGAGACGATTACTTTTGGCAGCACTTTGGTCTAAACATCCTTAGGCGTCAAAACTATGAATATTAAATTTACTACCTGAACAGCACCAGTGAGAAACTGCACCTGCAATCACTGGCAAAAGTAGAAACAGAATCCAACTCTCAGCCCTGTGTTTTAATCGTTCAGAAGTTAAATGAAGACAATTATAAGCCCTTCTTAAAAGACAGCATTGTTCAGAAGGGCTAATGGTTTGTTGTATTTAAAGATTCTCTGACTTAAGTGTTACATTTAAGATCAATAATGAAGTAATCGGAAAAAATGGATCGATGTGCTGGCAAATGAATGAGAAGTAACTGTTCTAGCCGTTTTCAATGATCCATCTTTTTTTTTTTTTTTTATATTCACTGTTTACTCAGTCCCTGAACTGCAGCGGCAGAACAGGAAGGTGGCATTGAGTGTATTGTGGGTAAGAAGTGACAGTTCCTTCCATTGCCTTGGGCAGTAAGTTTTCCAAGCGTAATCACCTCGACACAAGCAGAAAAGGATCTGTTTTATTTTAAAACAGCTCGGTTGAAACAAGGGGGAATGTAAGCTGTAAAAGCGGAAATTAATATTTCCTCCATTTAGAAATCATGTTTGTAAACCATCTCATTCCCATTTTTAACATATACAAACGGATCATAAACATTCAGTACTACAAAAGACAGTGGTTTTCATTCAAACTCTGCTGTTAACAAACTCAGAACAAAAAAAAAACCCAGAAAACATGCATCTGAGCTACTGCTCCACGTGATATCCACCTGCCTACGGCACTGCACTGTCACGAACTGGCAGAACATTTCCAAATACATTTATTTGTACCTTTCTGACAACAGAGTATTTTTTTTATTTTGTTTTACAGCTGGGAAATGGATGCATAGAAAATCTAAATAACCTCCTCAGTGTGCAGTCAAACTGAAAAGTACAACCATGCCTCAGAGAGCACGCGTCAGCTTGCCATGGTACCTGACACACTTGGAGGTCACCGGGTGGTTCCCCAGAGTCATGAACTATTAGTTTTTCACAGTGCCCACCAGCGTATCACCCAACCACGGAATCCTGCTCAATCACGCTCATCGTTAAGTCAGTTACATCTCTAAGCAAACTGTAGAACAAAAAAATGTATCGTTCTTCCCTAAAGAGAGGGGAAAACAGTCCTGATGGATGTTAGGATTTACCCAGTTCTGTACAGAAGATTCCAAAAATGTCATATTTTGCTGCAAAAAGCAGTATCTAGGTTTCTAATATCGATTGTGCCATAACATTTAGAAATCAATACAGCAGTCACTGCAGTAACACAGTCTTACCTTGTAGAGATTGATGTTGTGAGCGTGAGGGAAGTGTAAAGTCGCCACGAACTGATGGACGTATTTACTCTGCAGACCTCTCTTATAAATGCTTTCAGCAACTATCTTACTGACAAAGTTTTTGCCTGTTCCAGTCCACCCGTGCAAGGAAAGGGTGAGAGGTTTTTTGACGTTGCTGTTGTTCAAGAAGCCCTTCACGGCCTTTACAACCACCTTGCTCACCAGGTGTTGCCCGAACACCCTCTTGTCCAAATTCTCCTGCAGAGCTGGATAGAGAGAGTCCACTCCGTCAGCACCGAGGAGGGAAAGGGGCAAGGGGGTCCCATGGTCTTCTCCTCCCTCCTTCCAGGAAAGTCCACCACCCATCCCGGCCTGCAGGTTGCTAGTCCCAGGCCAGGGGGCAAAGGGCCGGCTGAGGTGGAGCCAGGGCCCACGGGGAGAGCCTACAGGCCCCACGGGCAGATCCCCACAGGCCCCACGGACAGGCCTCCACAGAGAGACCCCCACGGGGAGACACCACAGGCCCCACGGCGACGCCCCCACCGGCCCTGCCCGGTCCCGGAGCCTCCGGAC